>OY723389.1:7841146-7998646 GCA_963210295.1 Ophion ellenae | reverse complement strand
TTAATCGTTACCTACCGAAAATGTCCAGTCATTGACGGATTTACTGTACTGACATGGGTCTGGGAGACCCGTGCTGATTTTTCGACCTTCACAGTTCGGAAGCTAGACGGCATCTGAGAGCTTGGCGGCAAATAGTGCGGGGGGGGGGGGGGGGGCATGGGAATTTCCGTGACACAGTCGTATCCATAATGTCAAGGACCTTGCGATGCTAGACTCTCCGCAATTTAGTCGTGTCTGTAAAACCAATGAGGGCCTAGGGTTGAGACAGAACACCACTGTGACCCTCTGTTTTTTTGCCATTGTTCAAGAATTTTTTTTGTGGGAAAAAAAGAGATATTCGAAAAAAATTTGTTTTGTTCGCTGTTTATTGAAGATACATAAAAAAAAATTTCAAATTTTTCACGCCCCATGGTGACGCTGGGGAAGCTCCCGCGTCAGGTACCTTTGCAGTGGTTGCCTTTGCAGTGTTGCCTTTGCAGTGGTTCGCGGCACGCAGCAGAACTCTCTTCAAAGTCGATCTGAAAAAAAATACCGAGTCTTTTCGTTAATAATATGATATTTTGAAGAGAAGTACACAGGGATTTGAAAAAATATTGTTTTTTAAAAAATAGGCACGCTTTTGAAATTAAAGGACGATTTTCAAGCAAAATTTCTTGTCGAAAATAGGCTATAACTTTTTTTATTATTGAGATATTGAAAAAATCCTATGTACTTGTTTAGATAATCTAGTTTTATTAATGCAGTCCAAATTTGAAGTCGATCGGATAAAAATTGCTCGAGTTCTGCTGCGTGCCGCACTAAAAAAAGTGGTTTTGAGGAAAACGCGTTCAAAGTTTTAGGCTTGTTAATTTATGCGATAAATTGGAAAAAAAATTTTTTACCTTTGATCAGCGATGCCGGCACCATATAGCTGGCCTTCAGGAAGCAAATCATTGTCCCTAGCATCTTTTCTCGAACTTGTAGAGGCTCTTCTTGCCTCTTTTGCAGCGTCTGTGAGCGAGCGCTCCGCCAGCTCGATCGCGTTCAACGCAAGCGCTCCGCCAGCTGCGTCGGTTTCAACGCAAAAAGTGAAACAATTTGGGGTGATATTTATCCCCAACGTCTCCAAAACTTTCATGAGGCTTCTCAGGCCATCATTGAATAATAATACCGCGATATCAGCTGCAATATCGACGATTTTTTTGCTCCCGGACTGACACTTGGGGGCTATTGCCCAAACTAATTTGTTGTAGCTTTCGTTGTTGTTTTGCGTGAAGCCGCCCAAACTACGCTGCAGCAAATCGTCTCTGCTCAAATTTTCGAAGACTGGCGTAATTGGCGATATTCAGACATATTACCGCTTGCGACCGCTCGCTGCCACGAACACCACGACTCGGCTCCCTCTGGGCAATCGTCATGTTGTGGCTCACTATCTGTGGATATTTTATGTTTGATAGTTGCCCAAATTGCTTTCCTCATTTTTTCAACATCATCGCTGTTCCTCCGAATAGCCAAGCCGTAATATGTGCTTAACTCGTCAATCAATTTTCCGGTGAGCTTTCCTCTGCCAGACAATCCTTTTTATTTTTTCACGATTTCGCGGAGGCGCGTCCCCATACGTTTATGGACATGATCGATGCACTCTTTTTTTAAATCTCGAAACCGTCGTATGGATCGCTATTCGATATGCCCAGAAACGTTTGAGAATCGCCGTCACCAATATAATATTTATATTTTATGCCATAGAGCTCTTCAGACCGTTGAAACATTTCGACAGCTGAGTCGACTTCCATTTTTCCGGAGGAGCCGCTATGGTTCGCCTGGCACTCATCATCGTGCGTACTTTTCCATTCCCAGTACTCCGCGGTGCTTTCTTTTTTTTCCCAATGCTCGCAAGCTTTGCAATATTTCGATTTCACCATAACGTCGATCACTTTTTTAGTGTACCAGCCGATTAGCGATGTTATGCCGAAAAGCGAGCTGACACCGCGCTTACGCCACGATCTGTCGCCTGAAACGATAATTCCGTCCTCCACCCCATTTTCCAACGAAATTGTCTCCTCCTCAAGTACAACCTTTTATTTGCTCACTGTGCTCACAGCTTTAGTGGCAATCGAAATCGAATTTAAGATTCGATCGTAGAAAGACTGAAATATGGGGCGCGGTAGGTCCATAAATGCACAAAACTTCATCAGGCCATTCAAACCGACGCCAAGAAGACGCATACTGAATACGATCCGACGATTTATTTCGTATGCATTGTCAATCATAGGACACGAATTGATTTGCACTTTTTCACAATGGCCGCAATCGACCTCGATTTTGAATCCGAGTGCGCGCAAACTTTTTTCAGTAAACTTTATATCGCGATCACACACTTTGCACTTCACTAACGTCGATATAATGTTCAATGCATTGACGAGGAGTACTATACGATAACCGAAATCGTTAGTAATACCGACCTCCAAATCGTCCGACGATTTTAACTTTTTCGCCGACATGCTCACATACTCTGCAGAACTATTTTCGGAGCTATAACGGTTCGGAGGTTTTCGATTCGATATTTTCGTTCGACTCCTCGTCACATAGCTCCGTTTTGTTCCCTTTTTCCCCGCGTACACTTTCGGATTATCCATTTCGATGTGCAAAGAATAATTCTGAGCGTTCGATATTTATAAACGAAACGATTTGGAGTGTTTAGACACGAGTAGCGTCGCTTCTATTCGCAAACTGACGCTATGACGCTATCCCTATACCTGCCTTGAAAATGTTTCAATTATCGCCACCTATGGCTTTTTTTCGAAACTATGCTTATAACGATAGCCGGTTTGTGTGAAGGGAGACAAAAGAATACTTGGGAAAGACCCGCAGGACCTGGGAAAGGCCCGGTATACCTGCCGACCTTGAGGCGCGCAGCTGCGCGGGACCCCGAGCGCTGCGCCGCTCCACAAGATATTCAATATCTCCGAAAATAATTATTTTTTCGACCTGGGTCCAACGGCATCTCAATCTTAAATGTATTTTAGATTTTTCTAGATGGTTTTCAAAAAATCGATTTTTTGAAGCCGTCACAGTGGTGTTGTCCCTTAATATGAAATTATTCCACCGTCATTCTTCCTTTCCAGTTTCAAATTATTTAACAATCTCAATCGCACGTGAAAAATAAACTTTTTCCACCGAACCCTGCTACATTAATTTACTACATTTATTTTGCAATACTATAATTATGCGGATTGAGAAAATTACACAGTTTTCAATTCTCTTCGTTGGAACTATGACCCAGTGTCCAAGTACTAGAACTTAATTTTCAAACTAAGATACCGTTCTCAATTACTGTTTCATCTGTGTTAAACATTTATTATTGTGGTAGCACTGATTTTCCTGCGGCGCGAGGGGGTCAACGTAAAAACACGCTCTAAGCATTAAGCCTAAATTCTTTTTTGTTCTGAAGATATCAATGGGCAAATCTATATGACTAAATGATTTTGTTCTAATATCAGTACAACCGGCATATATTTAATCTAACCTTCTCTATTCTGGACCTCAGGCGATTAAAATCAACGCATTCACCGATTTTTACAAAATGGAATTGAGACATTTTCACTACAATACTCTATAATGTGTATAAAGTAATTCGGATATTTGGTAGCTTTAGAAAGTTACACCGTGAAGAGATTCTGTCAAATTTAAAGCCGCTTCGAACTGAAACTCTACTACTGATTTTTGCAAAATGTGATGCAAATGTCACTTATATGTTGTTCCATTTTTGCATCACGGGAATTTTTCTGAAAAGTAAAACTCTTTTAAAATCAGGAAGGATTCACGGATTTTCAAAAAATCTATTCACAATATACTTTCTGTAATACATAAATGGCGTGGAAACATTCAACTAGGCATGTTAAAAACTGCAAAAGTTTTTGCGTGCGCAAGAAGATCTGGGCACGCGCTAAAACACAAATATTTTGGATACATTTCCATGGGAATCCCGGAACAATTATTTCAGTTGAAAATGGTACTTCCTCAATCTTTCAATCTCAATCTTTCACCTCGTATGACTTCGCGCATCGTGGTGTTGCATAGGTGGAAACGGTTGATGCGAGACCTTATCAGGGGGAATCGTGCTCCGCTTGAGACGATGTATAACCGGCGTAAAGCAGAAAATAGACTCCAACAGCGGTGCTTCCTATATGTACATATACAGGGTATGTTATTTCAAGGAGGGGATGGATCTAAAACAATTGAAGATCACTCCGGCATAGCCTATTATCCGGTAAAGTTAACAATATGACCATCAAATTGCCCCGTGGCAACTTTATCTGACATTTTTTTTGGTCGGGGTCGTTGTTTCGAGGTTGTCCGGTGTCATCTCTAAAACCGGACACCCTATGTATTATGCACCCTATGTATTACGCACATACACGCAAGTGTATGTGCGTGTATATATCTACACGCACATACACTTTAGTAGAGGATTGACGTTCAGGGCTTCGGCGAGAAGATGGGAGACTCCCTGTGAGGAACCAATTTGTCAGAGTGTCCGATACGTCGAAGAGTAACGTCAATTCCCTTGCAATTCGGAGAAGCCTTGTTTTTCTTTTTCTTTTACATTGCTATACACGGAAAAAAGAGCAGCCGATGAATCTCTCGTACACATACCGAGAGAAGGATAGGCAGAGCGGGCGGCAGCGCACTTTTGTTTTTTACTTCCACCATTTTTTTTCGATGCAACCGCATCATTTCACGGGGTCACGAATCCTACGCTCGAGTGATTAAACAAAACAGGATGAGAAACTACTTTTCACTTCACTTCTACATGGCAAACTTTGCTCATCATAACATTTGGCGATAATGCCTGCGCTGAAATTTTACCTTAACTTGAAACTCCTATGTTTCGCATGGTAGCAGTTTCGCTAGCACCTCACAAATTAATTCTGAAAATCTGCAGCGCGTGATAGTTCCTCTCCTTTTTTCTTCTTTGATCATTTCAGTGTTTTTTTTTAGAAATACTCTTCAAACAACTAAATGTAGTTTTCAAGCCTCTTTCGTATATTTATACAGTGTTGAACAAATCTATTTAGTTTAACTGGTCACACCTAGTTCGTGACCAGAAAAAGGAAGCTTCCTTGTGATTTTTTTTCTAGGCAAACGTGTGCAGGTTTTCAAGTTTTTCTTTCTACATTACAGAGTATAGTTTCGTGTATCTTTCATAATTTTGTATTCAAAAATATTTATAAACGTGTTGGATACAATTGTTTGTGCAGACCGCTGTTTGAAAAACGTATTTCGCGGTGATTATTGCAACGAAGCATCTGAAGAAAAAAATCAAATGTGTTTAGCTTTTGCATGAAATAATCTAGTGCTTGGACGAAGGAGTTGATAATATAAATATTGAGCGCTACTGTATTATTTATTGTAGCTTCCATGTACAGGGTACTTCCCCGTATTACATTCCCCACTATCTTCCACTTCACATCCCCAATCGATCCCCACCTTGCGGCTGCAGCTGCAGCCGACTTCCTCCTCTGTATCGCATTCACCATAACATTTCTGCCATGGGTATAGGGAAACTGCGGAAAACCTATACCAATACAGCTGGTCCCGAGTCCGTTTCAAAGTCTCGGAGCTAGTCGTGTTTCGTCGAGAAATAAATCACAGGCTACAGTCATACACACACGACACACACACGTACTGTTCTGTAGGCGCGACATCCGTGTAGAACTGGAGCTACGTCACGCCCGTATTTATTTGTCTCCTAAACTACGAGACGGCGCACAGTAGGAGAAAAGCCCAAAAACCTGGCCAAAACCTCAAATGACCTTTGACGGGAATGAAAATTGGCTTACAGGGGTTTTCAAGGTCTCTGATTACGAATCTGAAAGCCAAATTATCGTAAACAAAATGGCCGATCCAATATGGCTGACATGAATGTTAAAAAGTTGCCAGATGTCGACAAAAATTGGTATTTACGGGTTTTCAAGGTCGCTGATTACGAATCCGCAAGCTAAATTATCGTAAAAAAAATGGCCGATCCAATATGCCGACATGAACGTTAAAAAGTTACCAGATGTTGACAAAAATTGGTATATACGGGTTTTCAAGGTCGCTGATTACCAATCCGATATCTATTGTTTATAACTTGCAACAAAGAGCTTACAGCAAATTGTTATAAACAAAATGGCCGAGTATCCTGCTAAATAGATAAATTAATATATTTAAAAAAATCATCATAATAAAATAAACGTGAACAGTGTATTCTACGCAATTATTATTTTTATTTCCAAAATACATACGGAACGTTTCAAAAATAGAAAATTTTATTCTTAATCAAAATCGTAATCGGAGTCGGAGTCGGAGTCAGAATCATTATCCGAGTTTGTATCTATTGCAACTCCCGGCACGGCTTCAATCTCGGCGCAAAATTCGTCTGCTGCAGCAGTCACTTTAGGAGCGATCAACATCGCTACAGCTTCCGGCGACAAACTCTTCAGCTTCTTCTGTGGTAGTCTTCTGACACTTGAAATGTACGGATCAGAAGTAACTAAGAGCCGATGAAAAACATCTTCCATAGTTTTAACCCTGGAACTTTTTCGCGCAAAATCTTCTCGATATCGTTTGATGTCTTTGTTTCGAGCTTCCTGAGCATCTTCGGATAATTGGCCGATTGGTAATAGAGCATGAGTTATTATCACTGGACCATGAATTAATAGTTTGTGCACCGAAGTAGGCATGGAGTACCAAGGGTATAATGCAACGGTCTTTCTTGCCGTTTCAATAGCATACTGTTCAAATCTTTCACAGTTTATCTCGTGGCCACACGATATAACTTGTAGGATAACGTACAAGCGTTTAATAACTTCTTCGTTGACCCCCGTTATCGCAGCAGAAACCGTCGAATTTTCAAAGAATCGCCGAGCTGTGTTGCCATCATTGCTGCTGCCGTATCCAGGCTTTGGGCGATCCATATTTAGACCCAATTGCTTCTTGAATCCTTCTTGAATGGTCCTCTTGCGTTCCTGGGTAATTTTTTTTTCTTCGGCACTTCGAGCTTGCCATTTTTTAATGCCGAGTTTGTAAGACACGTGTAAGCAATACTCGAAGCACCGTATCCACGCATGCAGCGTCGACAATCCGAACTTCAAATTTGTTTCATTGATTTCCCTTTGCAATACAGTGTCGATGGCATTAAAATCTTTGCTGGTTGCTCCACACAAATAGCACCGTTGAGCAGATTTCGTCAATGATACAGCGTTGCAAACTTTACCATCTATCATGGTGAACAACAACTTGTACATTACGGAGATTTCTTTTCCATCTATTACACTTTCGAATGGACGAAGTGACTTTATTTGTTCTTCAACAATTTGGACTTCATTAAGTGTTGACTCTGTGTCTTCGCGTAGAAACAGTAGTCTAAGCGGTCTACAAAATCGTGGAGACGAGGGTCTGGGGTTCTTCCAAACAACTATTTCTTCCTTCGATTGTTGATCATAACACACGAGTTGTAATGGCACGACTGAAGTAAAGAATACATGCGCATCAGATTTGCTGTCATCACTGAACGTCTGCTTATATTCACTTTGCCCAGAACTTCCATCGCAACCCCACTTGCAAATCAAGTCCATTTTACGAACATTATCTGGAGTCAATCTTTGAATGAGTACATTTTGGACGAGTAAAATACGTTCAACTGTATGATCTAATAGTGCCTGTAGTTGGACTTCTGCACTACTCTCTGTAATCCTGATTGCATCACGTGGTGGATAACAACGCTTTTTTGCTTTCATCACTTTTTCGTAAGACGGATATAGCTTACAGTTATTTTCCTTCCCTAATCTTCTCATTTCCTGGTAAGTACTCTTGGAGAATTTATATTCAATCTTAGCGGAAAGTGCAGCCTCTTCGGATAAAGTAATTTCATCCGTTGCTGAGTAAGCTTTACGATACTTGGAAGCTCTTAAAGGACTCGTCATTGTTAGGTCCTTAATAACTTTTGCGGCGTCGGATTGTCCTGAAGAGCGAAGGCTCATCTGAGTAGCGTATGCTAACTCGACCGAGTTGAACGATGTACGAATATCTTGGGTCTTCCTTCGTTTAGATCTTTCACTGGACATTGTAAACTCAAGGGACGGGCGGCCGCCCGTATTACCCGGGCTTGTTACTACAGTGTCTGTAGGTGCGGCAAAACATACCTGCTTGCTAAGCCATTCACCGTTATTCTTGAAAAATACACAGGATTTTCTGTGAGCTTGTTGCCACCTCGTTCTCATTTGATTGAAGAGTATCGAAAAAGTTTGTTTCGAGTCCTCAGGCACTACAACTGTACGTCCGGTGTCCTTGGAAATTTTTTCTACCATAAATTCGATCAAGGAAGCGAATTTATCGGATAAATGCTCGCTGATTATCAGAAATACTTCTTTCCTTGTCAGCACCAATTCTTTGTAACCGGATCCTGTAATAAAGACATAAAATTGTAGAAAATTGGTGTTAAAGGAAAAGATAAAATTTTCAATTAATACAAAAACTTGAACAATGTACATTATTTTACCAAATAAATAACCGCAATAATTGAAATAATTTTAAGAAAATTAGACAGAAAATATTGACATGGATTTGGTTAAAAGAAAGCTTTGCTTACTATATAATATATATATATTCAAATATTTTATTCGAATGTTATAACATTTCATTCATATTTAAGAAATTTTTATGTGGTTGATTTTAATATGTATATATATATATATATGCATACGTATATATCATAATTAAATCACAGAAAATTTATATATATATATCTATACACATACATATATATTAAAATAATTTATTTCAAGCGTATAACAGCCGTCTTGTCCGTTATGATGCTACTTCACCCATTCTCAGGTAGAGGCGCAGCGGCTGCTCAATAGTGCCGCGTGCACGCTCGGCTACCGCACGATGCGAAAAAAATCATAACGGACAAGACGCACGTTTTCCGCAGGTAACTCTTGTAAATTTCGAAAGCTTATACATTAAACTAAAGGCCGAGACTAGGAGCTTTGCAAAATGTGACAAAATATATAACTTTTCGGACCGTTGAAAATATAAGTTTTCAAAATTATTCAATTTTATTTATGCCGAAGGCTATACTACATTTCAATCATTTATACATAAACTTTCGATTCAACCGATGTAAAAACATGTTCTACATACCTCCAGAAGTCGTATCCATGTTGCAGAATTGAAATTAAACCCGTCACTTTAAAGTTATGGGTTTTTGAAGTCAGCGTTATTTTCGTCTGTTCAGCGCGTGACACGTACACTCTTCACGAACACTCACTGCCAACTGACGCTGCGGCGCAGGTATACACTTAAAGGGCTTTCCCTTCCACAATAGAATGCAGTTACTAGTCCTCTACCTGAATGACTACTCAACTGACCCTATTTCGAAAATTTATTTTTTGGGGTTTTGGCCAGGTTTTTGGGCTTTTCTCCTACTGTGCGATCCCATCTTTTCACGAATATTGTCCTTACTTTCTTCAGCTTGGATATATAATCGCTACTCCAGACACTCGGGTCCTTAATCAGAAAGCCAAAGACGTAATTTCTTTTTGTCCACCCTCAGCTTATCCTTCTGCCAAACATTATCCTTGCTTCTTTTAGCTTGGACCTACGTTCGTCTCCGGACTTGCGTCTAAGTTGGACTTCAATCAAGAAGTGGTTTCCCCTGGTTTCCCGCTGATTCTTTCCCCTTCCCAAGCGCCTTTTTACAATAATTGTTGCTTTAATGTTTTCTTTTTTCTTTTTCTTTTTCTATTCTATACTTTGGGGTTTCCCCAAGGGATGGCACCACTTGTATCATTTCGAGCTAATTTCTCCACGAGAGATAGAGACGGCCGCGGCCGCGCTTGACCCCTTGTTGCCCTTCGCTTAGGACACGCGCGTGAGACGAATCTCTCCGTCTCATTGTCCTCCGAAGTCCTCGGAATTTCCCGATACTCCAAACCTTCTTGTAGCTTCCAGGACATTCCGAGGATTCTCCTTGAAAAAACAATTTTATTCATCATAAAAACAAACAATTTATCCCAGAAAACAATTTATTTTGTCGCCACACACAATGCTCTGCCTTGAAGCTGCTCTGGTAAAAAAAAAACTTGTCGCTAAAAAAAAACTTTTTCGTTTAAAAAAAAAACTTTTCTCGCTTTGATAAAAAAAATCACTTTTCGCACACGATTTCTCGTAAAAAAACAATTTTTCGTAAAAAAAACTTTTCTCGCTTTGGTAAAATAAAAAAAATCACTTTTCGCAAACAATATCTCAAAAAAAAACTTTTTCGTAAAAAAAAAACTTTTCTCGCTTTGGTAAAACAAAAAAAAATCACTTCGTCCAACTTTCCAACTATCACGTCCATCTCTGTAACGCCACACGGTTTAAAACTGTGGCGTATTTGGGCGACCGGTCGCCGTCGCATTTTTAACAAAAAAAAATCTCTCTTCACGCGGCGCACTTTTTTTTTTCTTTTCTTTCTATAATGATGCGATCGATCTTTCGTCGTCCTCCTCGCTTTCGGTCTCCTCCCAGGAGTCGTCGATCCGTCCCCACCGCTCGTTCTCCTCCTCGTCTTCGTCCTCCGTTGGTGTTTCCAGGTACTCCCAGGGTTTGACCGGGGGCATGGGCTTGTCCTGGGGTGCAGCCAGGGATACTTGTTCCCCTGATGATGGCGCTGCGTATTTCCGAGCGTATAGCCGGTGCATGTGGGGTGTACTCAACATTCCTCCCCGAAGAGCCCAGGCAATTCCGGTCAGACGGCTTCCTGTCTCTGCCCATCCTTGGGCCAGTATCATGTCCGCCATGGTGCTCCCTCGAAGTAGCGAACTTCCTTCCATTGTTAGGTCGACCCACACACCTCCCCTTTCCGCTTCTACCTCGATGATTTTCATTCGTCATGTCTCCCCATCCATGAGGAGCGCCATTTGTGCCTCGGCTTCCTCGTCGAGGGATTCCCGCGCTGGCTCAATCATCCCGATGGCACAGGCTATTGCCTGGTATGGGATTCGCCACAAGTCTCGCGGTGGTGTGAAACAATTTTCTTGGCCCACCACCGTCGAGCTTCACCAATCTCCCAACCACGCTTTATACTTCCCATCGACTTTTTTGATGATGGTGGCCCTCGAAGAGTTCCTCCTCTACTGCCGGGTGGACCTCCGGATTGTCTCGCCGTATTGCTTCTATTTTTTTATGGTTTCACTGGCTCCTGGCAGATGAACGTGATAGCGATTCACGTCGTGAATCGCGCAGATTTCTACTCCCGTATACACGCCGAGCAGCTCCTTAACTGGGAAATTCTTAAATGGTCGCGACATGTTGTCTATTGGTGGGTTTCTTTCGGACTGCCCGTTTAAGGGACACACCACTGTGACGGCTTCAAAAAATCGATTTTTCGAAAACTATCTAGAAAAATCTAAAATACATTTAAGATTAAGATGCCGTTGGAACCAGGTCGCAAAAATAATTATTTTCAGAGATATTGAATATTTTGTGGAGCGGTGCAGCGCTCCGTGACGCTCGGGGTCCCGCGTAGCTGCGCGCCTCAGGGTCGGCAGGTATACCGGGCCTTTCCCAGGTCCTGCGGGTCTTTCCCAGGTATTCTTTTGTCTCCCTTCACAAAAACCGGCTATTATTATAAATATAGTTTCGAAAAAAAGCCATAGGTGGCGATAATTGAAACATTTTCAAGGCAGGTATAGGGATAGCGTCATAGCGTCAGTTTGCGAATAGAAGCGACGCTACTCGTGTCTAAACGCTCCGAATCGTTTCGTTTATAAATATCGAACGCTCAGAATTATTCTTTGCACATCGAAATGGATAATCCGAAAGTGTACGCGGGGAAAAAGGGAACAAAACGGAGCTATGTGACGAGGAGTCGAACGAAAATTTCGAATCGAAAACCTCCGAACCGTTATAGCTCCGAAAATAGTTCTGCAGAGTATGTGAGCACGTCGGCGAAAAAGTTAAAATCGTCGGACGATTTAGAGGTCGGTGTTACTAACGATTTCGGTTATCGTATAGTACACTTCCTCAATGCGTTGAACATTATATCGACGTTAGTGAAGTGCAAAGTGTGTCATCGCGATATAAGGTTTACTGAAAAAAGTTTGCGCAGACTCGGATTCAAAATCGAGGTCGATTGCGGCCATTGTGAAAAAGTGCAAATCAATTCGTGTCCAATGATTGACAATGCATACGAAATAAATCGTCGGATCGTATTCAGTATGCGTCTTCTTGGCGTCGGTTTGAATGGCCTGATGAAGTTTTGTGCATTTATGGACCTACCGCGCCCCATATTTCTAGTCCCATATTTCGCGCCCCATATTTCTACCGCGCCCCACATAAGTCTTTCTACGATCGAATCTTAAATTCGATTTCGATTGCCACTAAAGCTGTGAGCACAGTGAGCAAACAAAAGGCTGCACTTGAGGAGGAGACAATTTCGTTGGAAAATGGGGTGGAGGACGGAATTATCGTTTCAGGCGACGGATCGTGGCGTAAGCGCGGTTTCAGCTCGCTTTTCGGCATAACATCGCTAATCGGCTGGTGCACTAAAAAAGTGATCGACGTTATGGTGATATCGAAATATTGCAAAGCTTGCAAGCATTGGGAAAAAAAGAGAGCACCGCGGAGTACTGGGAATGGAAAAGTACCCACGACGATGAGTGCTAGGCGAACCATAGCGGCTCCTCCGGAAAAATGGAAGTCGACTCAGCTGTCGAAATGTTTCAACGGTCTGAAGAGCTCTATAGCATAAAATATAAATATTATATTGGTGACGGCGATTCTCAAACGTTTCTGGGCATATCGAATAGCGATCCATACGACGGTTTCGAGATTTAAAAAAAGAGTGCATCGATCATGTCCATAAACGTATGGGGACGCGCCTCCGCGAAATCGTGAAAAAATAAAAAGGATTGTCTGGCAGAGGAAAGCTCACCGGAAAATTGATTGACGAGTTGAGCACATATTACGGCTTGGCTATTCGGAGGAACAGCGATGATGTTGAAAAAATGAGGAAGGCAATTTGGGCAACTATCAAACATAAAATATCCACAGATAGTGAGCCACAACATGACGATTGCCCAGAGGGAGCCGAGTCGTGGTGTTCGTGGCAGCGAGCGGTCGCAAGCGGTAATATTTCTGAATATCGCCATAAGCCGCCTCTTCCTGAGGAAGTATTGGAGGCAATTACGCCAGTCTTCGAAAATTTGAGCAGAGACGATTTGCTACACCGTTGTTTGGGCGGCTGCACGCAAAACAACAACGAAAGCTACAACAAATCAGTTTCGGCAATAGCCCCCAAGTGTCAGTCCGGGAGCAAAAAAATCGTCGATATTGCAGCTGATATCGCGGTATTATTATTCAATGATGGCCTAAGAAACCTCATGAAAGTTTTGGAGACGTTGGGGATAACTATCGGCCCAAATTGTTTCAATTTTTGCGTTGAAACCGACGCAGCGCGGGTCGAGCTGGCGGAGCGCTCGCTCACAGACGCTGCAAAGGAGGCAAGAAGAGCCTCTACAAGTTCGAGAAAAGATGCTAGGGACAATGATTTGCTTCTTGAAGGCCAGCTATATGGTGCCGGCATCGCTGATTGAAGGTAAACAATTTTTTTTCCAATTTATCGCATAAATGAACAAACCTAAAACTTTGAACGCGTTTTTCTCAAAACCACTTTTTTGAGTGCGGCACGCAGCAGAACTCGAGAAATGTTTATCCGATCGACTTCAAATTTGGACTGCATCAATAAAACTAGATTATCTAAAGAAGTACATAGGATTTTTTCGATATCTCAATAATAAAAAAAGTTATAGCCTATTTTCGACGAGAAATTTTGCTCGAAAATCGTCCTTTAATTTCAATAGCGTGCCTATTTTTGAAAAATCAATATTTTTTCAAATCCCTGTGTACTTTTCTTCAAAATATCATATTATTAACGAAAACACTCGGTATTTTTTTTCAGATCGACTTGGAAGAGAGTTCTGCTGCGTGCCGCGAACCACTGCAGAGGCAACAGTACCTGACGCGGGAGCTTCCCCAGCGTCACCATGGGGCGTGAAAAATTTGAAATTTTTTTTTATATATCTTCCTTTCTTATAAACACCGAACAACACAAAACAAAATTTCGAATATCTCTTTTTTTCCCACAAAAAAAAAATTCTTGAAAAATGGCAAAAAACAGGGGCCACAGTGGTGGTCTGCCTTAAGGCATTTCTGATCGCTTGATACCCTTTCTTTATTATATACCCTGTGTCTTTCCTGGATACCATTCGACGATATTCGCGTCCGTCACCTTGTACAGCTCGTATGTCTCCTCCTTGTTGTTGTTTTGTTCGGTTTTTCGATTGATATATTTCCTCCAACTTTTTTTTAACTTTTCGGTTTTCGGTAGGTCGATTTTGACGAGTCTCCATGTTCCCTTACTGTGCGTCATCGTATCTGTTTTTCAACTATGTACCTCTTCCTTTTATACCTTTTCCCCTTCTTAGTTTAGTTTGCGGTCGATGGCCTAACTACTCGAGTTTTTCATCGTGTGATCGTTTCTCGCCGATCGGGGCTGACCTCTCGTTCTATCCCGCCTTTATTTTTGTGTCTATCGTCGGGCTTGCTTCCTCGTTTCTGTGCTGGTATTTCTTAAAGAGGCTTCCGTGAAATTTTCCTCTTTCTTTTCTCGTGATAGGGTCTATTAGCAAGTATGTTGCTATACCCACACATTTTTTTATTCTATACGGTCCTTTATAAAGTGGTAAGAATTTTGCCGTGATTTGTTTCGCTGGGTCTGAAACATTTAGTGCTCTTACGAGCACCAGTTCTCCTTCCTAAAATGTGTAGGTCTTGTGGGTCTGATTAAATCTGGCTGCCCGCACCCATCCTTTTTTTTGTATTCGTTCCTTGGCCAGTTGAAGTTTTTCTGCATAGGTCATTTTGTCTGATCGATCTCCGTCGTTAAGGCCCAGGATCGACTCTCGCCAAATTCGGTAAGGTTTTTTCTTCTGGTGTAGCTCTTGAGGTGTAAATTCCGTCGTTTCGTGGTGTGTTTGGTTTATGCATTCTTGCACAATGGATACCCATTTAAACCATCCGGAGTGTTTCTCCGCAAGGAAAGTTCTAAAGAATCTTCCGAGTTCTCGATTTACTCTTTCTACAATATTCCCTTGCGGATGGCGTATAGAGGAGAAAACAGCTTGTATCCCCTCTCCTTTTAGTTTTTCGAGCCATTGCTACGCTGTAAATTGCGTTCCATGGTCAAACTGAATTCTTCTTGGCTTCCCGTATTTCGGGATGTAATCTCCAAAAATCTTTCTTATCGTTGAGGCTGCGTCTGCCTTTTTCAGTGGTTATAGAACCACATATTTAGTGAACGCATCTATCGTCACCAATATGTGTTTTGTTCATCCTACCGATGTTGGTAAGGGTCCATAGAAATCTATGGATAACAGGTCCCTCGGTCCTTCTGGAATTGTTGTCTGCATGTCTGCGCATGATGTCTGTACCGCCACCTTATTTTTTTGACAGGCGTCGCATGCTGCAATAATCTGGCGGATTTGTCTAGTGAAATGCGGGTACGAAAAATCCTCCTCTAGCATTCGAAAACATTTTCCATTCCCTCACCAGGTTCTGTATCAAGGCTTCTGGTAGTACGACTTTCCAGATCCCGTTTCTTGTTTGCTTCTGAAGGCATTTTTCAATTATCCAATACCTTTTGTCCTGTCCTTCTTTTTGGCATTGGTCCCAGATTCCTTTTAAATTTTCCTGTCGCTTCTGTAAGTCCCCTACTGCCTCTAAATCTTTGACTAATTTGGCGGTCGGTTCCTTTGCGAAGGTGGTCGTGAGTATATTTCCTCCCGGTGAGTTTAGGTCGACTCCTTCGGGTGGACGGCTTAGGGTGTCTGCCACCTTATTCTTTGTCCCGGGACAATGTTCCACTTCCAGATTGTAGTCTTGTATTAACAATGCCCATCTCAGGAGCCTGCCTCCCGCAACCCAACATGTCTTAAGGACTGTAAGGGCCTTATGGTCGGTTATGACCTGGATTTTTGCTCCCAGCAAATAGGTCCGGAATTTTTGCAATGCCCATACGATGGCCATACGATCGCTCTTCTTTCTTCCTTTGTTCTTTGACATTCCTCTCCGGGGAAGATTCTTTAGTTGCAGGCTGGACTGTTGCAGTTTTCCTTGGGTCCTGTCGATCCTCCTCAATCGTCCCAATTTTTATCTCTGAGGCATTTTTAAGTCTTTTTTTTCTTTTAATTTTTCTCTTCTTTTTCGAATTTTATGTTGTCGTTGCCTTGCTTCCTCCAATGCTTCCTTCGTCATTTCATCATCGCTGGTTGCGCCTCATGCTGGCATATTCTGGAAGTTATTTGCCACTATTACGGGCGCAACCATTACTCGTTTCCCGAAACTGTTTCGTTGGTTTCCTCTGATCTGGGTCTCTCTCCCGTTTCTGTCTTTTCCTTTTCGATCCTGTCGTTTTTCCATGTTGGGACATTAGGGTTTAGTGGAAAATTTCCGCGATACCCTTGGTTTTGCCATTGGTTTTGTCCCTGCCACCTTGGTTGGGGCCGTGTTTCGGGTATTTCCCAGGGTTTGTTCTGTGGCATAAACTGTTTGCTTCCTGAAAACCTATTTTGGCTCCACGGCTGATTCAACGGGGAGAATCCTCCGGAGACCGCCCCTCCAAATCTCGGAGCCACGCGTTTTCCGTTTAATGGACCATCACCATCCGTTCCTTCGAGGAGCTCTAGGAAATCGTCAATGGTTTTTATTCCATTGGCCCGGACTGCCATCCGTATCTGTTCATCAAAATGTTTTGCGAGTTTCTTTATAATTTGTTCGTCCCCCATTTTCTTAGTGAGATCCTCCGCATTGCCGAAGATTCGGGTGGCATATTCTGCCCGGGTCTTTTTGTGGCCATCCCACTCATAGGCCCCGAACTCCAAATTTCAACGGACTTTATCCTGTATTTCTTGGCTCCAATATCTCCCCTTAAATTTTGTGGCGAATTCTTGGATCGTTTGAATTCCTTCACCCATTACACACCACCAGTCTTTGGCGGCCTCGAAGGGATTGACTTATCATATAATGAAGGTCTCCTCCTCCGGTGAATCGCCAAAATTCCTGAAATTCCTTGAGAAATCTCATCGGTCTTTCTTTGCAATCGCCGGTGAATATTGGTGGTTTTTGTTTGGCCGCATACATTTGACTCGTATTCAAACCACCGCCCCATGTAATGTTTTGGATAGATTCGTTGCCTCGTTGTTTCAGTGCGTCCTTGCATTCATGAATTTTGCGAGTATGTTCGATGTTGGCACTCCCCATGCTCTGCGAAGTCTGTGCGAACGAGCTCAGACCGTCCATGGCGCGTTGGAAACGCTCATCAATTTTCTTCCATTCATCTTCGCTCTTCTTTTTCAGTTCCTCGTGGTTTCTCTCCGTCAGCTTTTGGGTGATGATGATTTTTCTCTCGGTTCGTGCTTCTGCTTGTTTCATTTCCTCTTGTAACGCCTTTGTTAATTCTTCTTGCGTCCGCTACTCCAGACACTCGGGTCCTTAATCAGAAAGCCAAAGACTTAATTTCTTTTTGTCCACCCTCAGCTTATCCTTCTGCCAAACATTATCCATGCTTCTTTCAGCTTGGACCCATGTTCGTCTCCGGACTTGCGTCTGAGTTGGACTTCAATCAAGAAGTGCTTTCCTATCCTCAGGAAGGCCCTTTCATACCCCTGGTTTCTCGCTAATTCTTTCCCCTTCGCAAGCGCCTTTTTACAATAATTGTTGCTTTAATGTTTTCTTCTTTCTTTTTCTTTTTCTTTTCTATACTTTGGGGTTTCCCCGAGGGATGGCACTACTTGTGTCATTTCGAGCTAATTTCTCCACGAGAGATAGAGACGGCCGCGGCCGCGCTTGACCCCTTATTGCCCTTCGCTCAGGACACGCGCGTGAGACGAATCTCTCCGTCTCAATACACGATAGCAGCACCGCCACAGTCATTGACTTTTCCTATCACATTGGCTTTCAACAAGAACACGATCTAAGGCAAATATTCCACGAAAAGCCGCAGCTCAAAAAATCAAAGGAAGTCACTCCAAAAACTGTACGCTGGTCATCCGCATGGAGACAAGGAGAAGTCTGCATAATGCGACCCGGTAACCAGAGCGGAGTATGAAAATATCCGGACCATCCGAATCAAACGGTTGCCGCGCTATCGCCAATGACTTAGCGCGAATTTCGGCCTCACACCTCATACGCTTTCCGTTAACAAAGGGAAATTGCCCCTTCCCTCAGCGCCATTATTTCTAAGAAGAAAAACCAAAGATTGTCTCCCACTCACTCGAAAAATTTGCATGCGAACCAAGAAGGGTCAGTGTGCAAACGGTCGAAGCAGTCTCCCGTCAACTACCATCGACTTAAGTTCTTCTGTCAAGTCTCAATCCCAGCCTTCCGACAATCTTTATCAAATTCAGAGCTCAGTCTCCCGTCAACTACCATCGAATCAAGTTCTTCTATCGATTCTCAATCCCAGTCTCCCGTCAACCACCATCAAATCAAGTTCTTCTATCGAGTCTCAATCGCAGTCTCCCGTCAACCACCATCGAATCAAGTTCTTCTATCGAGTCTCAATCCCAGTCTCCCGTCAACCACCATCAAATCAACTCCTTATATCAAGTCATAATTCAAAAGCCTACGAATATTTCCAATTAATTTTCCTACGAACAGTCTTCATTTTTGGAGTCACAAAAGTTTTATTTTACACTTGTATAATTTCCATCATCGGTCCGTGAATATCAATCTCAATTCATCGACCTTGCGCGCCGTTCACATTTTTATCTACGCGTAGTGCCCGGCGTAACTAAAACGTCGAGTATATACACGACCAGTGTAAAATCCTGCCAGCGCCTTACCAGCAATTGTACCAGCAAGCGCACCAGGCCAAGAGCAAAGGCTCTTGCAACGCGAGCGACAACAAATATCCACGCGAGCGTCAAACACAACCCGTGTAAGCTAACTTTACCTTTTCTTTTTGTATCATTCATCGTAGGCCTGATCGCTTTAACCCGTCTAGTAATCTTATAATAAATAACACAGTGTCAATCGTACACCAAATCTGTCGAATTATTCCTCAATACCACGACATCGCGTCAATTCCTTAATTCTATTCTTTCCCACGCACTACCCGTTTTGCCCTCATCCCGTGCTATTGCGCTAGGTGTAGGCAACAAAGAGGGGAACGAAAAATATTATGGTCTCATCCCTTCCGGATGTGACACTCTACAAGAGAGATGTAACATTTTATAAGACTCATTGTTTAAACAAATGCGTTCGGGATGTTTCTCTCTGCCATGACTTATCGTCGGTAGGTTAACTGCGGTCGACCAATTTCGCGAGCGAACGGGATCGACGGAGTTTCACTCTGCGAAAGAGTGGTAAAGTGTTATAATTAGAGCTAAAAAAAAATACGTTTAGCATTTTCTCTCTCTCTGCCAGAATTTATCTTCGGCAATGACGATCGCAGGAGTCTCGCTTTGCAGAAGAGCGGTAAAATTTAACGATCGTGAATTGTTTAAGTGCTTGCACCACTGTAAACATTTAAAATAAAGTGATTTTTCGCGATTTGTTTTGGTGGAAGGACAAGTAAAAGGATAGTAATATTCATAGACGTTATTAGTCATATCTTCAAGTAACCAAAAAACATGTTTATTAAAAAATTATACAAATTTTGAATTTAAGATGCTCTGCGGCAGGCAGTATAACCGACGCAACTTTGAATTTAGACAAAAAAATTCAACTAATTTACATGACTATAGCTAGAGAAATAGGTAGGGGATTTTGAAAATAAGAATTATTACTTTTGTTTTAAACTTCCCCACTAGTTAGAGCTCTGGAATTTTGCAAACATGCATGTAAGAGGTGGCAATGCATGATTCAACTTAAAAAAAATATATATACATAAATAAAATAACGACTTTCTGTGAGGTGCAAAACAGAAAATCGATATTTCACCCGTTTCCCGATTACTTAGAGCTATGAAGTTTTGCAAACATGGATCTGAGAGGTGACAATGCATCATTTAGAGTGAAAAAATAAAAAAACATATTCATAATAAAATATCTCTAATGGACCTATATAACGGTGTTATTACAACGTTTAATAACACTAACTTCACAATAAAAATCATTTCTTTTCTTCAAATAATATCAAAGAAAAAAATAATTTTTACAAAAAGTTAAGAAAAATAATCCCTCTTTACAAAAATTTCAGAGCACTAGCAAAAATGGTATTGAAGTTTGCATCGTTGGAATGCAACGAAAAATATCCTCGATTTTTCTTTGTTTTTTAATTTTTAATATTTTCTAAAATCTATTTTTTGCAACTTTTGGTTATAGGTTTTAAGGATTCTCAAAAAAAATTCGGCGACTTTTGTAGCCCTGATGTGCTTAAAAAAATACAGGGATACCAAAGTAATATATTTCCGTTGCATTCTAACGGGGCAAACTTCAGTACCATTAGGACAATCAATTAAAGACTAAAAAATAGACAATACTTTATATGTAAAAAAAAAATTAACAAGCTTTCATGTATTGTACTAAAAATGAAAAAAAAATAAAAAAATTGGTTCCAAGCGACGTATATGTGACTATAAATAAAAGCTTGAGGCGCTCAACATTTAGACGTAATATTTACTTTACATAAATCCGTTAACATATCAACTGTATTTAATTTACTGTAAAACAACCTTAGATTTCTTAAATGAAAATCCTGAAACTGAGTATAAACGTGTAATAAAAATTCCTCTTATTACTATTGTGCCAAATTAAATACGACTAATGAAACTACATTGATCGAATGTATAGTTACATATAGGTGACTTCGTAAAAAAATTTATTTTCGTGTAAATTTTCTTCTTATTCTTGATGGTTCAAAGCATCTCTTAAGCCAATTTTTAGAAAAAATCAATTTTTTGAAAATCCTGCACTGGTATTACCCCTTAATCCTTTCTTGACACACTGGGTCATTTTGACCCGGACGAATTTAAAATAAAATTCTTACTTTCCCAAAATTGAAAGTTTTCAATAATTTTTTACAACAATTCAATTTTAGACTTTAATTATGCAGCCATATTAAGAAATGATGATATTGAAGTTTGCATTGTTAAAAGGCAATGGAAGTTTCGTAGCTCAATTTTTTTCTGCACGTTTAATCCTCGAAAATCAGTCAAACGTTTTTGCAAGTCCCTATTTGTGATTTTCAGCTTAAATATACGAAAAAGGTTCTGGATGATGCTCAAAATAAAGGAATAAAAAAATTGAAAAGAATTTTCGTTGCGCTTCTACTATACAAACTTCAGCATCGTTAAGAAATGTTAAAAATATATCCCGGATTGTTTTCAATGAAAACCGACCAAAGAGTTGCGTTGAATGAGCGCGCGCACTTGATTTCTATAGATTTTGATCAAACTTTAACCAGATATTGTTCATATCATTTGAAACGGGTCACCTCTAATTACATTAAATTTTTTCTTGATTCGGGGCACGATAAGGGAGTCAATTAATATAAACCCTCATGTCGCAACAAATAAATGAAGATTTACTCAGATTATTCTTATCTCGTAGTACAAATAAGTTTTGAATCACCCTGCATAGTGATTTCGCGCGCTAAGTTAGTTTGGCTGTCGCGGCTATCGTGTACCGAGGAGGCAGGGCTTATAACGTCGCGAAAATTCGCGAGCCTCCGTTGCCCGGGGTGATGAGTAACTCCCTTTTCACGATGGCCGTTGTTTAGTATTTGTATAAGTAGAAGGGCTAGGCCGATTCTAACCCAAGGGCCGGCATCTCAGGGGGGAGCGGGGCGGCGGGGTCCAGCGCGGGAAAGCCAAGTGCCTGGTGGAGGGGAGGGTCCAGCGCGAGAACGTGACGTCCCCGTTCTTCGTGAAAGTTGAAAACCCATAAATCTCCTAATTTGTTGTAGACATAAAAAATATTAGCATCGATGTAGTGTTTTTCTTTCGACACTATTTAGTCTGTGTGAAAATAAACCTTACACACACGACGTGAACGTGTAATGGCCATATATGGGTAGGAAAATTTCGTTAATTTGAAGAGATACATGAAGGGGACGGCTTTTCAAAGCCGTTTTTCTCATGAGATGCAGGTGTGATGCGCTTGGTTTCGTTTCGGAAATTTTTGAAATGTTTGTATGCGTGTCCACTCATGTCACGACTCTTGCCGACACCCGAGACATGTCCTGACAAGTCGGGATTTCTTGGAAAAACTATAAACTTTACAGATCTATGGTCAAAGGCTTTCACCGCAGATGGGCCACCTGAACACAGCTGCACTCTGGAAAAAAAAATGTTTCGATGTATCGAGGACTCGTTTTCATTCCGAAACATAACGTCGAGATGTTCAGATGGGCGAGTATGTACGCATTGCATCCGGCCAAGTACCCCCTGGACTTGACTAAAAACGAGCTCGAACAGGTTCCGAAGATCTTGCTCCTAAAATATTGGGCTGAATATGTTGGCTTATTGTGGGATCGTTTGCCAGAACATCATCGGAATGATAGTGAAGTGACACCATATCTTCCATGCATGGAGCATTATAATACGCCACAGATGAAAGATCACATCGATAGCCCCCCACCTCAACGTCGGGAATGTGAAAAATGCTGTGGAAATTCTCCACGTACGGGGTTCTTCAAACGTATTTGAACCCGTTTTTTGGGAGTGTAAAAAAATGTCGGGGGGAAATTCTCCACGAACGACGTTCTTCGAAAGTGTTTGAACCGGTTTTTCACGATTGGAGAGGTGGGGAGAAGTTTGAACATTTGAGTGGGAGGGTTATAAGGGAGCTTATAATTTCGTGGTCCAAGCTCAAACTGCACTATTCCACCGCGACATCAACATCTCTGCAAAAAGAACTTTGAAAGTGCGGGGAAAATGGATCTCTCGAGTATTAACAAAGTCAGCCTGATGGCGGAATTCCTTCCAACAAAGAACATCGCGTTCACTCGGACCATCGAATCTCCGACAAGAGGGCCGTACAAACCAAGTTTGGGAAACGCTATATCGCGCGGACATCGCGGATGAGTTCACTGTCCTCTTACCAGCGCGACATGAGAAGGCCTTCGACGAAGATTTGGAAACGTTTGAGCGAATGCGACAAGCGGCACGTGATCATTATCTCTGGATGACATACAAATGTGGAAAATAAAACAGCATAGACTTCTTCCAAGTCTGAGCACACACATGGTGGAAAAGACGAAATTCGTTGGTACAACATCGTCGAACGGCTGTCTGCATAATCGAAAGTATGCTGCAACTGGCGCGTAATAGTCAACTCTACATGCAGTTGTGGAAAATACAACAGCGTCAAGTTCCATCCTCTCTCAGCATGGTGGAAAAGAGCAAATTCGTTGGGGCAGTATCGTTGAGTGGAACAGCCGTCCGGATCACAGTCGTCTCGCAATCGTTTTCGACGTTTTAAGTGTTTGGCTATGTAAAAATGTATTTGAAAAAAGCTGTTTTATCGAAATATAAGGGCAGAAGAAATTCAAACAATTTTCATCGTAGAATAAATAAAGAATACAAATGGTATATATTTTCATCTAAAAGTTTTTTGATTAATTTAAAAGAAAATCCCTCGCTCACACAACGCTTCGTATACACTCAACCAGCTTTTCAGCGATTTTACATTTTTATGAGCACAGTTGTATTTTGTGTTGAAGGAATGATGGGGGCATTTGCAATTTGTGATTTTCGGCAACTTCTGCAGCGATGGACAGTCCAGAGTCTCCAAGTCGATGACCTTTTTTTCGGGATCCGTGAATCTTGATAATCATGCGCATTTCTCGAATCTCTTCGCATAGATGGTGGGAGCTCGTTGCAAGATTTCTCGAATTGTCTTTCTAGCTGCTTCGCATGGTATGCCGCTGTGATCCCATCGCACAGTAGGAGAAAAGCCCAAAAACCTGGCCAAAACCTCAAATGACCTTTGACGGGAATGAAAATTGGCTTACAGGGGTTTTCAAGGTCGCTGATTACGAATCTGAAAGCCAAATTATCGTAAACAAAATGGCCGATCCAATATGGCTGACATGAATGTTAAAAAGTTGCCAGATGTCGACAAAAATTGGTATTTACGGGTTTTCAAGGTCGCTGATTATGAATCCGCAAGCCAAATTATCGTAAAAAAATGGCCGATCCAATATGGCCGACATGAACGTTAAAAAGTTACCAGATGTTGACAAAAATTGGTATATACGAGTTTTCAAGGTCGCTGATTACCAATCCGATATCTATTGTTTATAACTTGCAACAAAGAGCTTACAGCAAATTGTTATAAACAAAATGGCCGAGTATCCTGCTAAATAGATAAATTAATATATTTAAAAAAATCATCATAATAAAATAAACGTGAACAGTGTATTCTACGCAATTATTATTTTTATTTCCAAAATACATACGGAACGTTTCAAAAATAGAAAATTTTATTCTTAATCAAAATCGTAATCGGAGTCGGAGTCGGAGTCAGAATCATTATCCGAGTTTGTATCTATTACAACTCCCGGCACGGCTTCAATCTCGGCGCAAAATTCGTCTGCTGCAGCAGTTACTTTAGGAGCGATCAACATCGCTACAGCTTCCGGCGACAAACTCTTCAGCTTCTTCTGTGGTAGTCTTCTGACACTTGAAATGTACGGATCAGAATTAACTAAGAGCCGATGAAAAACATCTTCCATAGTTTTAACCCTGGAACTTTTTCGCGCAAAATCTTCTCGATATCGTTTGATGTCTTTGTTTCGAGCTTCCTGAGCATCTTCGGATAATTGGCCGATTGGTAATAGAGCATGAGTTATTATCACTGGACCATGAATTAATAGTTTGTGCACCGAAGTAGGCATGGAGTACCAAGGGTATAATGCAACGGTCTTTCTTGCCGTTTCAATAGCATACTGTTCAAATCTTTCACAGTTTATCTCGTGGCCACACGATATAACTTGTAGGATTACGTACAAGCGTTTAATAACTTCTTCGTTGACCCCCGTTATCGCAGCGGAAACCGTCGAATTTTCAAAGAATCGCCGAGCTGTGTTGCCATCATTGCTGCTGCCGTATCCAGGCTTTGGGCGATCGATATTTAGACCCAATTGCTTCTTGAATCCTTCTTGAATGGCCCTCTTGCGTTCCTGGGTAATTTTTTTTTCTTCGGCACTTCGAGCTTGCCATTTTTTAATGCCGAGTTTGTAAGACACGTGTAAGCAATACTCGAAGCACCGTATCCACGCATGCAGCGTCGACAATCCGAACTTCAAATTTGTTTCATTGATTTCCCTTTGCAATACAGTGTCGATGGCATTAAAATCTTTGCTGGTTGCTCCACACAAATAGCACCGTTGAGCAGATTTCGTCAATGATACAGTGTTGCAAACTTTACCATCTATCATGGTGAACAACAACTTGTACATTACGGAGATTTCTTTTCCATCTATTACACTTTCGAATGGACGAAGTGACTTTATTTGTTCTTCAACAATTTGGACTTCATTAAGTGTTGACTCTGTGTCTTCGCGTAGAAACAGTAGTCTAAGCGGTCTACAAAATCGTGGAGACGAGGGTCTGGGGTTCTTCCAAACAACTATTTCTTCCTTCGATTGTTGATCATAACACACGAGTTGTAATGGCACGACTGAAGTAAAGAATACATGCGCATCAGATTTGCTGTCATCACTGAACGTCTGCTTATATTCACTTTGCCCAGAACTTCCATCGCAACCCCACTTGCAAATCAAGTCCATTTTACGAACATTATCTGGAGTCAATCTTTGAATGAGTACATTTTGGACGAGTAAAATACGTTCAACTGTATGATCTAATAGTGCCTGTAGTTGGACTTCTGCACTACTCTCTGTAATCCTGATTGCATCACGTGGTGGATAACAACGCTTTTTTGCTTTCATCACTTTTTCGTAAGACGGATATAGCTTACAGTTATTTTCCTTCCCTAATCTTCTCATTCCCTGGTAAGTACTCTTGGAGAATTTATATTCAATCATAGCTGAAAGTGCAGCCTCTTCGGATAAAGTAATTTCATCCGTTGCTGAGTAAGCTTTACGATACTTGGAAGCTCTTAAAGGACTCGTCATTGTTACGTCCTTAATAACTTTTGCGGCGTCGGATTGTCCTGAAGAGCGAATGCTCATCTGAGTAGCGTATGCTAACTCGACCGAGTTGAACGATGTACGAATATCTTGGGTCTTCCTTCGTTTAGATCTTTCACTGGACATTGTAAACTCAAGGGACGGGCGGCCGCCCGTATTACCCGGGCTTGTTACTACAGTGTCTGTAGGTGCGGCAAAACATACCTGCTTGCTAAGCCATTCACCGTTATTCTTGAAAAATACACAGGATTTTCTGTGAGCTTGTTGCCACCTCGTTCTCATTTGATTGAAGAGTATCGAAAAAGTCTGTTTCGAGTCCTCAGGCACTACAACTGTACGTCCGGTGTCCTTGGAAATTTTTTCTACCATAAATTCGATCAAGGAAGCGAATTTATCGGATAAATGCTCGCTGATTATCAGAAATACTTCTTTCCTTGTCAGCACCAATTCTTTGTAACCGGATCCTGTAATAAAGACATAAAATTGTAGAAAATTGGTGTTAAAAGAAAAGATAAAATTTTCAATTAATACAAAAACTTGAACAATGTACATTATTTTACCAAATAAATAACCGCAATAATTGAAATAATTTTAAGAAAATTAGACAGAACATATTGACATGGATTTGGTTAAAAGAAAGCTTTGCTTACTATATAATATATATATATTCAAATATTTTATTCGAATGTTATAACATTTCATTCATATTTAAGAAATTTTTATGTGGTTGATTTTAATATGTATATATATATATGCATACGTATATATCATAATTAAATCACAGAAAATGTATATATATATATATACACATACATATATATTAAAATAATTTATTTCAAGCGTATAACAGCCGTCTTGTCCGTTATGATGCTACTTCACCCATTCTCAGGTAGAGGCGCAGCGGCTGCTCAATAGTGCCGCGTGCACGCTCGGCTACTGCACGATGCGAAAAAAATCATAACGGACAAGACGCACGTTTTCCGCAGGTAACTCTTGTAAATTTCGAAAGCTTATACATTAAACTAAAGGCCGAGACTAGGAGCTTTGCAAAATGTGACAAAATATATAACTTTTCGGACCGTTGAAAATATAAGTTTTCAAAATTATTCAATTTTATTTATGCCGAAGGCTATACTACATTTCAATCATTTATACATAAACTTTCGATTCAACCGATGTAAAAACATGTTCTACATACCTCCAGAAGTCGTATCCATGTTGCAGAATTGAAATTAAACCCGTCACTTTAAAGTTATGGGTTTTTGAAGTCAGCGTTATTTTCGTCTGTTCAGCGCGTGACACGTACACTCTTCACGAACACTCACTACCAACTGACGCTGCGGCGCAGGTATGCACTTAAAGGGCTTTCCCTTCCACAATAGAATGCAGTTACTAGTCCTCTACCTGAATGACTACTCAACTGACCCTATTTCGAAAATTTATTTTTTGGGGTTTTGGCCAGGTTTTTGGGCTTTTCTCCTACTGGGCATCGTATTCCATGGAAATTGCGTTCCAACCACTTGTTTGTCATTTGTACTTGGCCGGTAAAGAGTCCCATGCAAATAGTGCGTCGAAGGCGAGCGTCAGCGGTTCAGGATCCTTGGCGTGGAGTTTGATGATGGACATCTCCTTTAGGACAAACTTGTTGATGGGTCTCTTGAAGCCCTGTACATCGATGATAAGCTCCATGTTGACGAATTATCGGCATGATTGTATACCAATTTTGTAACCCCACCGCTGATTGGATTGTACTCGACAATACGATCATGGAGGATCATGCAGTATGCTGAAGTTTGTGGCGGATCATTATTTTTCAATTCGAACACAAGGCGCACGTCAACAGGGCCGGCCTTGAGCGAATCGTTTCGTTTTGGGCAGTCAATGACAACGAGTGGGGCTTTTTCTCAAAATTCAATCCTGCTCAGCCATGCTTCAGCCTCTTTGTTGTAATAGGTCGGTTGAAAGTTTGCATACATCTCATAGAGAAGAGCATATTGATTTCGATCACTGTTCAAATTCAAATTTCTATATAGATAACATTGAGAGTTGAGGTATAGTTTGACATCGCTCAGGTTACAATGATCAAAGTGGCTCGCATTGTGTTGTTTCTTATTTTTCCGCCCCATTTGCAGCGCGAGTATGACATAACGTGGATTCTCCAGCTGAGTCGAGGTTTTCACAGACCACACGTGCTTAGAAGTGGCAGGCAGCAATGGATATTCATACAGTTCCCATGTTCGAAAACTCATAGCGGTTGGTGCGTCTTTGGCAAGAAACTTTAACAGTTGAATGTTTCGCTGATCCGAGGCTGGTATATACGGTACGAGCCATTATATTTTATGCAATATGAGTTTGTAGTCTTCGGGCGCTGTTTGTACAATGGCATTGTCGTTGGTCTTTGATCTCGTGAGAATCAACTCGTGCTTGGCATTTACGACAATTTTCCGATAATCTTCAGCAAACCCGAGGAGCATGCTGAGCGGATCAAAGTTTCAAGCGGATCAAGAGTCATCAAAGTTTCCCGATACATCTACAATGTGCTTCGTCTCTTCGACATCGAGCCATCCAGTGTTCTCGAGCATAGAACTTTTGGCCAGTGAGAAAGATGAATATCCCTTAATTACACTCGTAATGCCAACATTCTTATTACGATCGATTTCTATGGCATTCAATTCATATCGCACTTCCTCAAACAAATGACAAATGGCATTGTTGACGAGACTTGTAGCAGTGGAGGGCGCCCCATCACGCTTGGATAATTTCCCACATATGTGTAGGGAACTCTTGCTTGGCAGGATGGAGAGATCTTGATGTTGGATGGCAATACGGATTTCATCGCTGTTATTAAAGGTTGGAGATGCATATGGCTGATCAGCGTGAATCTCACAATGGATGATGGATTCATCAAAGACCACGGGTGTCTGAATGTTTACGATTTCTTCTGTTTCACGCAACAGATGCACAGAGCACAGACTAAATAATTTTTTACAAGCTTTCGCCACGCACTTTGAGACCCAAACTCTTCAAGAGTAGCACGTTTTGAGGTGTTACCACTTTGAGCGCTGACCGACGACTGATTGTTTTTATCCATGGCCGTTTATTGTTATTGGAAGATCTATTGAAAACTATACTCATTGCGACTTTTTATGCAGGCGTATGGTGATCAGTACACCGCGGAAATTTACCAAACCGGCGTCCTGATCCACTGTGCAAAGCTGTATCGCGTCAATCGTTCGGCTCGTGATTGGTAGATAAATTACTTGGGTGGGACCTTCAATGATCATATAGCCGGGTGGCACTGATGGAAAAAATTCGTGAATTGTGTGTACTTATTGTCCGTTAATATAGGCGCCAGCGATAATGTTGCACTCAACGCGTAGGGTGTTCACTTTGAGAATGGCTACAGGAAGGTCCGATTCGTGTCTTTTGTTGGCTTCCAATTTGCGTGCGGTGAAGCCTAGTAGTTGCCCAATAGAATCTTTCGGCTCAAAATTTACATCACGATCACACTCGATCAAACTGCGTTGCGTATTATTATTGGGTTTAATGCTGATTTTGATATATTTACGCGAGAGCTCTGCTTGTACAAACGGCTCAATATCCTCTATTTAATAACTGCCTGTAGGTATCGTCAACACCTGATCTCCCACGTAAAGTTTATCGTGCTCAACGTTAATAATGGGAATAGAGTTGAAGGTTAACAATTCCACGAGACCGAGAGTATAATTTTTGTGTGGCGAGAGTTCGATGGGGGGAAAGTATTGCGCCTCGAGTATCGATGATGAGCCAGATATGGTCAATGTAAAACTTTCATCCATGATGCTGGTAAATTGATAACTGAATTCTCCACATCATTTCCCCCCTATATATAGTGTATATTTATCTTTGTGCTGCAATTGCTGATAAAGAAATTTGAGACACAAATGCCCACATTCAATTGTATCATATTTCTGACATCCCTTATAATTATAATTTACGCTACAAACACGAAAATATCTCATGAGTTCGGATGGTGGTAAAAGATTGCCGAAACTATCAAAGTACACGACTTTCCATCCAGTCTGTTTGTAAGCGACCCAGTGTGTTCCAGGACCGGCATTTTCATCCAAATTTACAATTACGCCTTCACATTTGAGGGGTCCGCTCGCTGGCAATGTGCCGCGCATGTAAACTCCACGAACATGTGGAATCTTTAGGATTTTTGCATATTTAAGTAGGTCGCGGTCGGTAAGGGGTCGGTGAGTTAGCGTAACGTATAGTTTTTTGGCTTGATATGAAGGCCCAATCCCTGTTTATATGGTTTCAGATGTAGACCGTTGACTGATGCAATCGCTACAATTGTCCGATTATGACGCTTACTTTCATCCAATTCGCGTTTAGCTGCTTGAACAGCATTTACGGCTTTAGCTATACTAGCCGCACCTTCGGACAAAGCACCCGTAGCGCTAAGGCCCGCAAAAATGGGCACGAGGAGAGGTGATAAACCAACAATTTTATGGGGTACAGGTAGAACCCAAGGTGTGCGTACTTTACCACCTTGAATCTTCACAGCTGCACGAGCACCCTTTACAGCTGATTCAATAATCTTATGCGGATCATTACTTTGAATCATTGTCTTCTTTGCAGCGTCAATTATTTTTTTCAAATAAACGCCACCCTTGCGGGTCTTTATCCCCATGCCAAAATTTCTCTTTGTCTTCATAATATTTGCCGCACCCCAAGCACTGGCTTTTTCACCGATACTAGCGTCTCTCGCGGTACTAAGTTGCCCAGCCTGTTCAGCCAATACTTTATCCGCCAAATGTCTCGCTTCAAGATTATCCGGATTTTTCGAATACGCAATATCGTGTTGTTTGCAAGCCGTATCCAATGGGTTAATGCCCGGATCACTACGAGCAAGAAGCTTGACCAACTTTGTGCCTGGTCCACAATACTGATACCCAGGCAGATGTAGTTCAACGGGGAGTTTTTTGATTAGGCGTTTGACTAAACCTTTACCACTCTTGCCATGCACGATCATGTCTAAAGACAATATGCGACTGATTGATAATCCCGATAAGAATCCTATTTATATGATTTCATTGTTAGGCGTATGTGAGTTGACGTCCAAGAAGCAAACTATCGGAGGCGGACTCCCCGTGATAAATGTCGACGAGTTTGTCGAAGACGGTAAGAGGAAGAAGAACCAAAAACGTCATGGGAATTTATTGCCGGATAGCATATGTGCACTGTTTTGCGGTCCATCGAATTATGGGAAAACCAACGCTTTGCTGGACTTTTGAGATTTGAGAACATTCACTTGTATTCGAAACCGTTGAAGCAGCCAAAGTATAAGTTTCTCGAACAATTATTCGAACCTGTCAGTGGAGTTCAATATCATCCATTCGAGGCGCATGAACAAGTGATATCACCAAGTGATGCACGACCCAACTCTATATTCATCTTTGATCATATAGCATACGAAAAGCAGGATAATGTTCGGGCCTTCTTTTCCATGGGAAGACACGAGATTGTTGACAGTTTTTATCTTTGTCAGACGTACACGCGTATCCCAAAACATATTGTGAGAGATAATGCAAATTTCGTGGCTTTTCAAGCAGGACGATATAAATCTCAAACACGTCTACAACGATCATGTTGATACGGATATGACTTATACGTGCTTTAAAAATATGTTCGTGAAATGCTGGAATTCCGACAAGGATGCATTTGTATGCCACGATTGATAAGGATAGCGATATTAACGAAAGTCGATATAGGCAAGGTTTTGATTATTTTCTCACCATTGATAAATGACTCATCGCTGCTAGTTGAAGAGACAGTATTGCGCATACCGTGGCAGTGACAACATGAAGAGCGAACAACTGTTGCGAGAAAAATATGTATTCCATGAAATCGCCAAGGCGAGAGATGCAATCGGACAAAAGCATCGGATGACGAAAATTGGAAAAGATAGCGATGAGCACGAAATGCAAGATGTCTTTAAGCCTATACCATTGGATAAATTGGTGTCATATAAAAAAGGTGAGGTGGTGAAGGAGGAAATTAAGGATGCAAAAGTGAGTGATGATGTTGAAGAAGGAGATCCGTTAAATAGTGTGAAACATCAATTGAAGAACGAGGCACAAGGTTCCTTCAAGAGTGAAACACAAGATTCGTGTAAATTGATATATGAGGATGATGATGACTCGCAAAATGTCGCCGAATTGATCCGTGAATATATCCTTCTATTACAAACAAATAGAAAGGCAAGCTTGGATGTATTATATGGCGTACGGAATCTTGCAAGCAACAAATTAATGATTGGTAATTCTTCGATATGTTTCGATTCTCAACATATTCGTGTGGGAGATGAGAATTATGCAGAAACTGTTCAGTTCACGGAGCTACTGTTTAAAAAAGTGCCCAATCTCGAAACTCTCATACCGGACGATTTGAAAAACTATGAAAAGATTGTAATCTCGACGAAGGCGCATAAAAAAAATGTAAGCCTAGTGAGGCTATCCGACGTAACACCAGCTACAAATTTAACACATATATTGCAGATCATCATGTGGAACAGCGTGTGCCAAAGTATAAGCTAGCTGGAAAAAAACTCACAATCGGACTATATATATTGGGACAATCCAAACGAGCTAGTAGATCGTCTTCGCTTACTTCTGGCATCACAAGCAGCCGGAAATTCAGCCCATGCGAATTAAATTAAATCGATTATCCAGGAATTGGGTGAAGCTGAAATCATTTATTAACTCGAAATCTGAGAATTTACGCATTCTCATAATGAGTGTCGATGTGTTTGGACTTCATTCAAGCAGGAGTGTACTCCACAGTAAGCAAGCTCCTCCAGGTCGATTCGGGATTGGCTTTAGAATTACCGCAGATGGTCATTATGACTTGGGGCAGAAACGATTGTGTAACATTGCAAATCCGGAAGGAGAAGATGACGCCATCACTCTAAGTTTGTTACAAAATAAATCTCGAACTATCATTAAGAACATACGCAAAGAAATGAAAGAGAGTAGTCAGTTGTTGGTCAATGGACTTGAAGCTATGATACGAGACAGTGTAAAGACTCTCGAGGCCGATGTCAAAAATCTACAAGATTTGACGACGCGTAATTCAGACGTCATTGCTGAATTGGATGCACGACTGAGTGGACTGAAAAATGAACGAAAAAAGGGGCGGTCTCGTGCTGGAGGTACATAAGCCTGCTCTACGAAACTATCCGCGTCGACATGTGGACATCCGTGGCTTGGACCAGACCTGACAAGCCGATCTCGTCGATATGTCATCATACGCGCGGCAAAACGCCAAACACAAATTTCTCCTCACCGTCATCGATACCTTCTCGAAATTTGCCTGGGCCGTGTCAATGCTGAGTGAGAATGGTAAAGATGCAGCCGCTGCAATGAAGCCGATACTCCTTAAGGGATGCATACCGCAGAACTTACACTTTATTCGGGGGAAAGCATTTTATAATTGTGACTTTAAGACCCTCATGAAAAAGTACAATATTCACATGTATTCACCATGTAGCAACTTGAAGGCATCCATTTGCGAGTGTTTCAATCGTTCATTGAAAAATACGATGTGGATGGAATTTAGTCTTCGTGGTAATTATAAGTGGATCTATACTCTTGATAAGCTAGTAGCAGAATATAATGATTCAGTTCACCACACCATTAAGATGAAGCCGAGAAATGTCACCGCGGAAAATGAGAAGCAACTGCAGCAAGTTGTTAAAAAGACTGCAATGAAAACATCATCAAAATTCGCCGTTGATGATACAGTGAGAATCTGTAAATTTAAGACTGTTTTCGAAAAGGGTTACACCCCAAACTGGACAACGGAAATATTAACAATATATCGAGTGAAACAAACTCATCTCGTGACGTACCACTTAAAGGACCATAAAGATGAACCGATCGCTGGTGGCTTCTACGAACAAGACCTTCTCAGGGTCAAGCACCCCGATATCTATCTCGTTGAAGCAGTATTAACGAAGCATGGTAATGGAATGTTTGTAAAGTGGTTAGGTTTCGACAATAACCACAATAGTTGGATAAGTAAATCCGACTTCCCTCAAAAGCTCCACCCAATGTATCCCTCCAAGGCCTCCGACCGACTCCACAGCAGGCTTGCTTTTTTTTCCTTCTCGCTGTCTATAATCCCTTTTTCGTGGAACGTGAGTACGAGGAGAAGGATAGAGTGAATAAACACATGGCATTATAAAAAGTCCGTTTCTTTATTTACAGACAATAATAAATCCATTCTTACACAATTAAATATTTACAACAACAAACATAATTTTAACAAGTTTTACATCGAGTGAACAATATATATACACAATTTTCACGAGTTTTATACATCAATGTTCAAAAATGTACACAATTTTACCAAAAAAAATCAACGTTGTAGAAAAAAAATAAAAAATGTACATAATTTTTTACGACGGTATTCTATAACGCCCCCATGGTAGGGTATCAGAGGTCCCAGGTATAATATACCGCTTATCGTCATGTGGGCTCAGAGCGATTTTTGTCTCATGGATGGCGTAGACTTTGTGTAATGTTGATCGAATGCACGTTTGACTGTGCTCCATTTCAATATTTTCCTTCAAGCATTAAGTAAATCATCAAATGTAATTGCCCTAGTCACGACACTGCTCCTGACACCTTCAACTTTTTTAGTGTCCTGCTTACTCTCAACACGTGTCACGTACATTTTCGATCAAAGTCCAATAAATTCGGTCATAATTGCTCCATTACATTCGTCCTTCATGAGACCGGGTACCTTCTTGTTGACGAGCGGTATACCATACCTATTGTCCGCTGAATAATGGATTGTAGCGAATTTTGAAATGTTGCGCTTCATGTCGGCATATATATCATCTCTCTCAATGTCATATATGAGGCTATCCGTATCGGTATACATGATTGTACACTTATCTCGATACAGAGGTACCGTATACTCGTGATGAAATCCATACAAGCACGTTTTGGATATGTCGAGGATGCACATACCCACATATATCGGCTTGTTAAATTTCACCTCGAGATAGCGCAATTCCACGGCACCGAGGTTTTCCGAAAAAACACTTCGGCTGTGGAAATATGGCTTCGCAATCATTGCCTCTGCGCCATATCTGCCCTCCCATTTCGTTTAAAGCTTTACATCTACATGATTGCGCACATTCTCCATCGTTTTGCCAAAGACCGCATTATTAATTAATTTCGTTATTCATTATTTACATATTTCATTATTCATTAGAGTTCGAAACTAGGTATCCAACTCAATATATGAACGCAGCCATGGGGATTGTGTAAACTGTAGGACTCTATGGATTTTCATGAGGCAAAGTCCATGGCGTGAGCATTATTGTAAATTCCGATAGTGTATGATGTAGCGCTTTCTATCGCATACGGTTGTTAACAGCTTTTCCCCCTGTTTACCCGGCGGTATTTCATGTTTCGGACAAAACGGCAGGTCATTGTGCGCATCATGGGATTGGGGATATTCCAAGTCGACTTAAGGATGTAGCCTATAGGTGAGTCTAGCGCGATGCATGATGGATCAAAATTGGACACGTCATTGACCTATCGATAATCTGCATATGGCAAGGGTTGACACATTGCCCATCCATACAAATTGTTGACATAAAAATACATCAAGTATGATGATGCTTTCGATGGATCAAACGACTCCATGTACTTGTTATTGGCATGTGCATATCGGTTCGAGCATTGAATCAGACCACCGCGTATACCCCGCTCAACGAATAAAACCATGGCGATGTCAGTTAGTTATTCAAACTTGACATTCGAGTGTTTTAGCATTGCATCCCAGGGATAACCGGGCAATGTGTAGTAATACGCAGGATCTAGGCCATAGCTCTCAACGCATGTATTTCGAAAGTTTTCGGAAATATCCGCTAATAACAAGACATCTGTCTTCAAGTACAAATCGCTATAGTCGCCCCGCGTTCGAATGGAGAACCGCTCCCAAGCGTTCTCAGCATGTGCGTACTCTCGCTCGGATACTGTAGCATCTGTCAGGGAACTGTAAAATGCGTCACGTGGTGGTAGGCATGTGTCGTCTAGCTTGGTCACGTCATCAATATATTCATAAGGGAACACCCCTTTTCGCGTCAGAAAATTGAAATCGTCTATCGAGAGAGTTGGGAATTGTGTGCGTCAAATGTTGAGTTTGTCCTCGGTCAAGAATGAAGCTAATTCGTCGAGACTGGTGTTGACGAATTTGTGCCAGTCGATAAAGCGCAATTTGATCTTGTATTCTGAATCGTCTTCAATTTCAACATGCTTCGTAAAGGAGATGTGTTTCGCTTTTGTAATTGGAAGCACATCGGTTCTTCCTACTGGAATGAAAAATGACTGTTACTTCATTACTTCAAGTTGCAGTTGGAATGGGCAGGGCCTCTATAGCGTTCAGTCAGATGGCAATGATCTCGAACGCGTACATCTACTTGCGCAAATGGTTTCTTACATATGTGACATTGCGTCGCTGCTCGAAAACTAGCCCACTTATTTAATATTTAAAACTAGCCAACTAGTTTTAAATATACAATTGGTACATTATCACAGAACATTTATTTTATCCGCAGTGCTAGATTTTTTAGTTCTTCGACAAACCACGATATGCAATCTGCACTGTGGCGTGAGTGATACAATATCTTTGTGTGATTCGTCATACGAATAACACACGTAATATCCGATACTAAACACTTCATAGTGTTGATACAAATCTTTTGCTAGGTTCTCCCCATCTGTCTTCGCTAACACACACTCCAAATCAGGATACACAATGAAGCGATGTCGCTCTTTCCGGCTAAAGTTGGTGAATTGGAGCGATTTGTTGGTGTCACTTGGTAGTCGGATCGCGCAGTCATTTCTCGCCCCACAATCGTCCTCGTGCGATTGCAATTTTACCTCGGAACCGAAGTAATGTAAACAGCTGCAAAAAAAATATTGTTTTGTTTAATTCGTCTAGCATATATAATTACCTATATATTATGATAACTTCATACCGATCACAGATATATTTTTGATGCCCCTTTTTGCTCAGTGGCTTCGTCACGAGTCTCGACAGGTTTTTGATCGATACGAAATGCCCCACATTGTTGTCCCCAGTATCTTGCATGCACAGCAAATTTATATGCTTTTCCTTCTTATGTTGAGTTACGCGTTGTGACCGCAAAATCGAGGGAGCTGGGGAAAAGGACCGAGATAGTCACAAAAATTCCCGTTTCCTATCCCGGCAATTTGTACAGGGCGCCAGCCGAAAATCGGCTTGTCGGGACGATAAAAGGGAACGCAGTGTCCAGCCAAACTGCAGCCTCGTGAATAAGGTAGCAGGTGTCAACCACGCGCGGCAAGAAAGATCCCGCGGAATAACGCTTTAACAATAATTTATTTTCACTGCTCTTTCGCAACAATTTAATACCGGGAAAAAGAACCCGGGCGATAACAAATAGAAAGGCCCTCGCAAGATGCCATGAAACGACCAATCGTAAATACTCTCACACGCAATACCGACCGGGGCCTGCACACGCAAACAATATTATCCCGAGCTCGTCGTTGGCCACCTCCGTCTCTCCCGTACTGGCCTCTTTTTAACCACAAAAATAACCGGGCCCCCGCTAGTCGGTTACCTGGCCGAGCGATACCCAAAATCTCATTTCGAACGAAATCCCCGGTCGCTACTTACCACGAACGCCGATCTCCAGCAACCTCTCCCCCACGACAGAGCCGGGAAAGTCCCTGTGTCAGGAAAAGGGACACCCGATATATGACGCGAAAATGACGGGGCGCCGCACGGGTTCGAGCCCACGTCCCGCTGGTAAACGGAAGGTTGGCTCTCCGTGAGGAGTTCCTCGACTTCGAAAAAATCGTCCACCCTTCCCCGCCGTTCAGGCTCCGCCACAGGCCGAGGGATCACCGGAGATGACACTTCACGGTTCTTAACTCACACATTCATGCGCTCATGCAAACAATAACACGCGAAACAGAATTTCGGACTAAGTCCGACGCGAAATGATAGGGACCTTCCCGCGCGCGACCACGATACGGTTTTCCTCAACGGTACACACTAGCAATGAAACACGGACTAAGAAAAACGACTCCACGGGAACGCGAAAGAAGGCCGTGGCCACGGTAAAGATGCACGTGATCGGGGGCCGACCATACGGCCGAAAATTACCCGGATTGTTGCCGAAGGCATGGGCAAGCTCACCGGCTGCGTAATTCGGTCGCTTCCTATTGTCCCGGCCGACGTCCGTCCGGCTCGACACCTCGCAGGAAGCTAACGCAAAAGCCGGCCGACGTGCGAGAAGCGTACCCCCCACCTTTTCTTTAGTTTCTGTTCTTATGATTATACCAGAGAGAACAGGCCCGTATCGAATAATTTTCGGGAGTGTGCTTATCGATCAAGCACGGATTTCAAATCCTGAACCTCCCGTAACGGAAAATGCAAAGTCCGCTCTTCCCGCGTGCCGTATTTCATGTCCTAGTGGGGCCTCGTCCTTCCCTGGATGATGTTTCGTAACGGTCGACCTTGGCGACGACGGGAATAAGGACCGCGACCGACGCCTGACTTATTATCGGCCGAGGGTGATAATTCGGCCCCTGTCCAGAAGGAACGGAAGAAGTGAAGGGGGGGGGGGGGGGGCGTGAATCCCGTCCCTGGGCAGGCAATTTTTGCGGGAATCTGCGTCTTTCCGAACGTTTGACCATAGTTGGGCCACCGCATCTTCCCGATCTTTGGCCTTGGGAGAATGTTTGGCCGCGCCTTCTTTCCCTCTCGCTCTTCCTGCCGGTTAGGGCTTTGGCTCGTATAAGCCAGACGTTAAGGTGGCGAAAATAAAGAAAACAAACGGAATGTTAAAGTTAAATCCTAACGTTGCTTAGAGAACCCTACGGAATCATGTCGTGATCGCGATGACGGCCCCGAGCCGGAGGACGGTTTTGCTGCAGCCGCCACCATGCCGCCACCATATTTGATGGACCGTTACTGGGAATTCGATATCCTGGAGATTCAGTACTGTCGAATAATAAGGGTAAGAAGAGGGATGGTCAGCTGGGCATAATCACCATGCCCTGCGTCCGTGTGTATAAAACGGCTGCACACAGAATTCTTCAATCCTTCCAGACGGGCTATTTGGGCTATCAGTGACTGATGATGTCCAATTACCAATCGCGGGCGCTTAGTTCGGCTTTGCGTTTCTAGCACTTCGATGAACTCGAAGCACCGCTGCTCCCACGCAGTAAATTCGTCGAACGAACTTAAAAGTGCGGCTTGATCGTGCAAGCTTCGTTCAATGTTGTTATCCATAGTAACACGTTGGAGATGACTTCCACGATATTAACTGACTGACTGCTTCGTTCAAAGTGCGGCCAGTTTGGAGCGCAGCAGATCATAAAAAAAGGCTCTCCGTTCGGAAAAAAAGAAAAGATTCGGCTATCCCCTATATCTCGAGGAAAAAACCGGACTTTTTTCTGATATCGTGTTGGTAATTATCTATGTTTTGGAGGTAAGTTGTGCATACACGACAATCCGAAAACACTAGAATGCTTTTTATAATGAGCTAGTTCAGTCTCCATGATCTAGACACCGATGGGTGAAGACCATAAAAGTCAATGCGTAATGAGCCTGGCTAGATTTCACCTCGACCATGGAGTACCCCTTTTCTGAACAGCAGACCCCTAGAGATTTGCCAATTACGCGCTGGTATATATTGACCGAGGGAAACGAGACAAAAATAACAAGTCGGGATGCATCGAGTCAGAGATTTATTTTATGGGGTCCTGCAGCTCTGCTCAAGTGGTCCATCGGCGCTAAAGATCTTTGACGATAGATGCCTAAAGTTGATAGTTTGTCCAAGAAATACGTTGTTTTCATCTAGGTTTTGAATATTCAAGCTATAAAAAAAAATTCCCATCGTGAATGGCTGTGAATGTCAACCAAGAAAAAAATGCTTCAACCCTGACTTGTTAAGGCCTGTCTCAAGATTCGGCGAGATTCAGCGGACTTACATGCAATCATCTTTGGGACCTTCAGCTGATTGTATGTATCATTTCTGAATTTTAGCATCATGCTAAAAAATGGATTATATAGATTAATGGAAAAAATGGTGTGTATTGTTTTGTTCAGAATAATGCCGTTGGTATCAATATTTAAAAAACCGACACACGTGCGTGCATACACACACACACACACACACACACACACACACACACACACACACACACACACACACACACACACATACACACACGCGCGCGCGCACGCACACGCACACCCACACAATTATTGGAAACTTTTATTATCAATAAACGATTATTCCATCTTTTTTAACTCATATAATTATTTTCAACATCTCCTTTTCCACGCTAGACCCTTTCTCCCTTCCCCACCCTAATACGTCACTTAGCCACTCTCCCGCGCGCGGCTCTTCCCCCCTCCACAGAGACCCCTGGCATCCCCCTCCGTAATTGATTTGCTTACTTCCTTCGTCCAGCGTAATGCTGTCTCTAGTTCGATATTTTCCACGCTAAAAAGCCTGTAGTAGTATCTCGTTTCGGTACTCACTTTGAAGCTGACTGAAAACAAATAGTCCTTTTCTTTCTCGAGGTGGCCCTCATATGCCCCTTATTTCCCGCTTTTTTCTTCCCCTTCCCAAGCAGCCTTTGTAAAACAAACTTTCCTTAATAGTTACTCGACTTTTCTTTTCTTTTTGTCTCTCCTGTCGTTCACGAGAGATGGCGCCACTTGGCCCTTATCTCGGTTTGTTTTTTTGCCGAATATCACCTGGAGGCAGTGACCGCGCTTGTCAACGTTGGCGGCCTTCTCGTGACGCGGCGTCGCTCGCCCATGAGACGGTTCTTTTCGTCTCGTATTGTTTATTTTATCTTCATTAACAAATGAAAGTGTAGGTTAATTCATGACTAATTAAAAACTTTGTTCGATTGAAAATTACTTCCAAATGAAAATTTGTGTTGCAGTATTATTTTAAATGTGCCGCGCAAACTTACGTCATTCGATACGTGGAACGATGCGATATGTCTTCTTATTAAAGGGGACAAATATTTTTTATAGAAAATTATTTTGTCTCAATTTCAATGCAGACCCCGCAGTCATAAAAGTTGCAATTTAAAAACCTGTTATTTCCCAATCTTCGACCCAATAGTCGACTGTGCTGAAATTTCACTCGAACATGCATAATGATATGAACAATGTCTGGTTAAAATATGAACAAAATGTATGGAAATCAAGAGCGCGCGCTCGGTCTACCTTAAAGGCAGGTGGATGAAGTACCATCCGCGTCAAATTGACCCAGTGTGTCAATGTCATGGCCAAATATAAGAGTGTCAAGGAAAAGTTAAACAAATGAGCTCAACTTGATTTCTTTTTCTCTGTCTGGCATCTAGTCTAATCATCATCAAATTTTCTAAGAACACTGGGTTGCTAAAGACTTGCCCTGTAAAAGGGTGGCGAAATTTTACCATCCTTTCAAATAAATTTAAATAAATACCTCGAGCACGACTAATATACACTTTGCCCACCTGTCGCTTTATGAAGGTGTGCGTACCGTGCTGGTACACTAGACGTCGGAGATTCAGCTTGGATAGTGTCTTATTCTCCTCAAAAAACTTGATCAGCGGTATTTTGTTCACCGTTCACCAAGTATTAGACAAGGGAGAAGAAACTCCTTGTTTTGCTGGTCACGACGTTGCGCGAGACATAGGAACATATTTTCATGGTGATAGGTGTCGCATTCAAGTAGCTCCCTCCAGCTGGTAGAGCGAAAACCAAGGTTTAGGATTATTGTATGGCGATCTAGATGGAATTTCCAAAATATTGTTTTAGAGAGAGATGAAATAACACATTAAAAATAATTTTCGTTGCATGCCAACGATGCAAACTTCAACACCATGGTAGTCGTAGTCACAATGAGCTCCGACCAGGCTTTGTGATCACGTCCCGGACGCCCACACTGGATTTTTCGACTCCCTCGCCAATGGCCTTGGTATCACCAGTGCACTCGGAGACCATGATGAACGGAGGTTTTGGTAGAGAATCGATTACTTCCTGTCGTGTCATACGATCCTGGAAGTTGAGGTCACATGCTTTGTTTGGGTTGAGCACTTTACCCAGATGAGTACTTCACCCGCGACGAGTGGAGGCTCGGGTTTACTCAGCGCCTTCACACCCTGATACCTCCGAAGCCATTGAGTACAAGGCCACGCATGTACCTCGATTTCCGGTGTTTTCTCCTCGCCATTCTCCTTCGGCTTCTGGCTCTGACCATTTTCCTCGATCTTCTTCTCCGTAACGTCGGCCGCGGTGGTTTTCTCATGGATTCTTTTTTTGTCGGGCTGCTCGTTGTCGGGATTTCTCGCCGGTGGTGTGCCGGTGCCCTGAGGCGTCGCCCTCGACCACCAGGCTCGTTTTGTTCTTCTCAGCACAAATCACGAAATCGCGACGGAAGAAAAAAGACTTCACTTTATCACACACTATTACACATTACACGAAATATGTTTCGATTGGATGTGCGAGGTAATAGATCCTGCTTCCGACCTGTCAGAAAACAAATTTTTCTTGGAGGATGCGAGCGCGGTCGGTAAAAACAAAACGCCGCGAGCTGCGCGCCGCCAGTGAGAAAACAGATGCATTTACTTTTCGGTCTGGTAGACTATATTTTGAGCTTTTTACATTTTTGCTACATTTGTGTAAACAATTAAAAAATGACTTTTCTCCTCCATTTATTCATGAAAACAGGTGAAACAAAGTTTATATCGCCAAATTACCGAAAATGCGTTTCAATCGTTGATAATTCACAATTTTTCGCATGGTAACCACAAACTGTAAGTTTTTTTTCGAAGTTTTGGAGAATGGCGAGAACCATGCTCTCGGAGCGAGTGTCCTGCATGCACACAATAAATTTAATTGAAATTGGTTATTCCGTTTAAGAGAATTACCATTTCAAAATTTCGAAGTGGTCGGAGACGTGTGGCACATCGCCTTAAATTAATTTTATCCTGCGGGTAGTGAAATCCGATTTGCAGATATCATTTTTTTGTTCGTTAACAAAAGCCGTCACCAGGATAAATAATCGGTCGGTCGATTCGTCAAGCCATATAGAGTAAGCATGTAAATGTAGAAGTTGCTATTGTCATGCCTGGTGATAGAAGACGACCTTAAATGAATTTTATCATGCAGGTAGCGAGGTCCGATCCGCGGATAATTTTTTATTGGTAGTTGACAAAAGCCGACATCAAGATAAATCATCGGTCCGTTGGTTCATCTAGTCATATAGAGTACGCATGTAAATAGAGAAGTCGCCATGGTCATGCGTATTGACAGCCGACGGCCTTAAATAAATGTTATCGTGTGGGTAGCGAGAACCCACCCATCGTGTAAATGCAGCAGCCGCTATTGTCACGCATGTTGACAGCAGACGGCGTTAAGGGGAAACACCACTGTAATATGTCGAAAAATTTTATTTATTTGCATATTCTTAAAATATACATATTCAACAATGTATAAAACAAGTTTCAGGCGAAAATTAAAAAAATTAACTGAATGAGAGTCAATTTAGTGGGAACCGATAGCGCGGTCGGGTTAACTGACAGTCTCATTCTATGCAGATCAGCGGCGTAGCGTGGGGGGCAAAGGGGGCCACGGCCCCGGGCGGCGCAGATGTGAGGCGGCGGCGGTGAGCGGCGCTTAGTTGCGAAGATAGGGGGGTGGGGCAGATTAAGGGTTGGCCCCGGGGGGCAAAAATCCATGCTACGCCACTGATGCAGATGAAATGATAGGTTTTTTTCTATTGTAAAATAACTTTCTTTAAGTCGCTTGCTGTGCAGTTTAATGTAAGTATCAATATTAAAGTTCAGACTTCATTTTATATAATGAAAAACGCAACAAAAAATATGAACGCATCTTGCTAGAAAGGACTGTTTTAACCTTGTCCCAACGAATGCTCGAAGCCTAATGAATCGATTTTTTTTTACATTCTTCTCGTAATCACAGTGACTAAGTCTGTGCATAGCCGATTGATTTAATTTTGATAATTACTATTTTTTCAAACGCCTCGAATAAAAAAGGTCTTCAAAATGATTTTTTTTTCAAAACGCCGCCATTTTTTCAAACCATTGTTTTTAAGGCCACGCATAACGATTGCTACATTCATATAGATATTGCATTTTTTTAACTTCCTTTATTTTCATATAACCGTTTACCACAATTTCGATGGGACAATGAAGAGAAACTTTCTTTTATTGCCACATGTAAGCTCATAACTTTGTGCATTTTTAATACTTTTTAATAAAAAATTGGTGTTGTAATAGTTGGCTATATGGTTAATAAATTATCTTTTACCGGATCCTTAAATAATTACTTATACGGGTGAAAAATTCCCAAAAATGACTTTTTTTTACCCGTCTCAGTGACGTTCTCCCTTGATTGTTGCTAAATTATTTTGGAAGGATGAGGGGAAGGAACGAAGTTCTTATGCTGTCTGACATTGTCTTACGTCACCAGTGCCAATTTATTGTAGCAAAATATTAACCATGTTTACGAATAAATATGGCGGAAATATTCAAATGTATGGTAGATAATTGTAATTATTATCTGCATATATATTATTTTGAAGGAGTTAGGATTATCAGAAAATTCATTTTCGGTATTTGAAAATTCTATTAAAGTAGACACGAGCTTTAGCAACCACCCCAGAGTTCTCTCGTAATTCGAGACTGTAAGGTTGACTTCAGTGCCTGTCAGAGGTCACAGCTGTGTTACGCGCGTTTCGTGCCGGCCAACATTTTCTGAGGTTTTGTCAGAGCAATCGAAGGCAACAAATGATTCAGAAAAAAAGATTAGTACGCGGCAATGTTTTTGATGGAAAATACGATTTGCCAGTGCTCGCGCTCATATGCCTTGTGCTACTCACCGGAGCTAGAAAAAAGGAAATACATCATAATAAATAAACGAATAAGTTCCCCTTACTCGCATTTGACTTTGATGCATTTGGAATTGGCGGCTAGGTCTTTGATTGGTTCTGTTATTCCCCTACTTCCGACCTTGCTACATTTCAATACATCCGTGTCAGCAAGCCTCACTTTTTCGTAAACTGGTCGCATATTTTTCACAGATTCTGATTAATTAGATCGGTAATCTGTCTTCTTCTCGGTAACGTTGTTCTGTACACTATCCTGCACACGATATTCGTTTTTTGGTCAGTTTCTTTAAAAAATGCAGAAGCTATACGTGAGAAACTAAAACAATAATGACGTTGCCCCATATAGCTAATACGATCAACCGGAGATTGATGTGAACTTTAAAATTGAACAAACAGTATATTCAGTACCAGTATATTCAGAAAATACAACGGCTAAATACAACTGCTATAATTTTCACTAATATGTATTTACCTCAATATTTTTAGCAACAAATTTAATTGAAAATATCAAGCGGGTAGCAAGATTCGATTCGCAGATACCTTTTTTTAGTCGATTACCAAAAGCCGTAATTAATGATAGATGGATCGATCCGTTTCGGCATAGCGGAGTAAGCATAAGAATCGAGAAATCAATATTGTTATATGCGTTAGCCGCAAATGACTTTAAATCGATTATATCACATGTATAAAACATACAGTAAGTAAACCCAAACATATAGTAAGCTTCAACCCTGATAATCGATCCAATTGGGACATTCAGTCGTTTGTCAAAAAGAATTAGAGTTACAGCCAGCACACAAGGTACACCGACTGCTCAGAAAGAGCTGCGTGTCGTTTGCTGATGATGTAATTCGTCTGCGAGAACACTTGGTCACCGCTTTTTTTTTTATTGAACGTGCTGTAGAGCGATGTAGACGCGTGCGTATTACCGTAAAGCCTTACACGGACTGCGAGTTCCAGTGTACACGTTAGTCGGTTACGCGTCCCCTCGAATGCGCTATTCTTACCTGCAGCCACGCGTAAACATTTAGATCACGCGTGTCGCATAAGGCAGGCTCGCGACGATCTATGGGCAGTCGGCTTTTTTAAGGCCGCCATTTGGTTTCTGTTTAATATTTCCTTTATTTTCAATTTGTCAACAAAAATACTAATGACTTAAGGTGTTGAAAATTTAATTGTCTACAAGTTCAGTGCGTACGATTTTTATCCTGCGATCGATATTTTTCGAAATAATAGGGAAAAACTTGCGAAAGTAGAATTATTGAATTATCTCGATTATTATTGACTTTAGCGCATATATTTACATAAATAAAGTTGTTAAAAATCAAATTTTCTATAATTTCGATTTCTTTGATTTTCTTGTACAATCGATATTTAAGCTCTTACGCCTATGGCAAGCCTAACGGGACTCAAGCGACCAGCGTAGTCTGGGCGCTGACGTCACCGGCAGTTGTGCTCCGAACAAGCCTGAGCCTGTCACGTCCCTTTTAAGCTGGAAAGAGTCATTTTGCCGATCGGCCGGCAGTTGTACTACGAACAAGTCTGAGCCTGCATCGTTCTTTTCTACCTAAGCAGGCTCAGCTTACAGATGGACACTCTACGGAGCAGACGTACTGTAAGCAAAATGGAAATTTGGTTTGTATGTGAAAAAGGTACAAGTGAAGATATTTTTTTTTTTAAGTATTCCTCAGAGGTACGCGGTCGTTCCCCTTTCCCCATCCTCTCCTTTATTCCTTCCATTCCTTCCGACATTCACAATCCTTCCAGAGTTCCCTACATTCCTTCCAGCCCCCCCCCCCCCCCAGAGTGTTGATCGCAGCCACTCTTTCCTAATGCACTACTGCTATATTTGGCTGAGTTTCAGTTGTATTACCATCAGAAACTCAGACAAACTGCCTCCCTCTCAGAGGTCGACGTGCAAACCAGTGCACGGGCAAGCGGTCACCGCTCCAAGTATTGGCAGCCTCCACTACTGCTTAGCTTCAGTGACCGCCGAGCCCGCACACCGACCGCGCGCCCATCACTGTCGGTAGTGAAGATGATATTGTGATTGGTAAAAACCATGGTCTTCAGTCACTTTTATCAGCCAGTATTATTCGCGGTGATGACAAACACAGGCGTATGCTGGAAAATATCGATAGCGTTGTCATGCATCCAGCGTGCCAGAAGAGCTACGCAAACAAAAAGCTACCTGAATCATGTAGACGAAACAGCGGTGCATCTCGATTACCATCATTATCATCATCGTCGTCAACAACACCACCACCAGTTGAAAGTCAGGTATTACCAACGTTCGACTTCAAAAACTTGTGTTTTATATGTAAAGAAAACGCTGATCCAAAGAAGGAAAAAAAGCGTAACATAAATGTGCGTTGTCACTTCTCTGTCGTTCGAAACCGTGAATTTCGACATACCTGTTTGAAGCATTTGAATAAGCGCAATGACGAATTGGCACTAAAAATAACAGCCCGCATCGAGAACGTTGATCTAACGGCTGTTAAAGCATGATATCATCGCACTTGCTCAAACATTTACTTTATTACGCGTCGGGTGAGGCCTCAGGAAGACCGGTTTCCTGCGGATCAGACCGTGCTATGGAGTACGTTTTCGATTATATTCAGAATCACGCTAATGAATGTCAATTTAACTTGAAAGAGCTACAGAAACAGATCGAAGGACAATCAAAAGATGTTTGCAATAGGAGTACGGTGACGAAATTGTAATGTTTGACGCACCAAAATCAGAGACGGTAATGTGTTTTCGTAACACTGGTTACAAAATTCTTTCGCAAAACTGGTATGAGGCAAAGAAATCCAATTCTAAGGAAGAAAAGTTGATATACAGGACGGGTTCTGGTTCGAAATTTAAAAAGTGCTGAGTCATCTAGAATGTTCTAGAAGGTTCTCGTCATTGGTGGGTGAAGGGGCGGAGGAGTGTTGGGACGAGGGGGCGAGGGGGATGGATGCGGGGTGTCGGGTAACAGGAGATAATAATAATACATAATTGGGGAATGCGACACTAATAATAATAAGAATTCACTGGACAGCGGATATGAACGAGTTTGTCATGAAAGCATACTACAAACTGACTCGTCTGGGAACGAATCGAACTGGATACAGACCGGACATTTGTCAAGCATTGGTCGAGAAATTTACAAACTACAACGTCACCGAACAAAGACTAGCGGATCAAGTTCCGTCGATTGTGCGAAGCAACTTGGTAACTTATGCAACATCCGAGGATATAAAGCAGCAAGTCGCCAACGAACTAGATATGCACACCAAGGATCAGGCCAATGCCCCTCCGCTACCACCAACCAACAACAACATCATAAATCAGGGCAATAACGCTAATGAAAGCAGTTATGAGCACCGCCCCCAAGGGCGGGATCAGCTTGCAAAGAACAACGTCAGGAGCAGGACCTATAGCGGCTGCAAGTAGCGCGCAATGCCTGCAGACATTGTCAATACGATGGCACGGACCCAACGAAAGGACCGAAGATCCCAAGAATAAAGACGTCAAAGAAGTTGGCAATAGTCTTAGCGGACCTGAACGACGTCATAATCCCAGAGAGCCTTGCAGCAACCACCGAGGATATATCCATCGTAGACCTCCACACGATGGTATTAGCGGCGGCAATGGTGGTGGCAAGGATTATGGGGTACAAGTGCAGTAGCGGGATAGTAACACCAAAGAAACGAACAAGCCGGAAGCCTCGTTGGCAAAAGCGACTTGAGAACAACATCGAATCGATAAGAAGAGTTATAGGACGAATAACAAAACTGCTCACACTGCAATGACCGTCAAAGCGCCTCAAGGAACAACTAGCGCCGGTATTTGACAAGCTAGAAATCCACCCAACACACGAGAAGCAAAATAGCAGACACGTTGAAGCAGAAGCTAGCGGTTTATGCAGGGTGGATGAGACGATACAAAGCATCACAAGACCAAAAAGATCAACTCAACACCACGACCCGAGGACAACACGAGAACGGAGTTCCGAGTGAAGAGGACCTAACCAAGTATCGGTCAACAGTCTGGGCAGCACCAGTAAAGCAAAAGAGCCAAGCTACATGGGCACGGAAAGAGGAAGAAACCATCTGAGATCGCCAACCGATGGGAAGGCCTCGGGATAGAAGAACTAGCCAGAGTCATCAAGACGACACAGAACTGGAAGGCACCCGGCATAAATGGCATTCAAAACTTCTGGTATAAGCGGCTGAACTGCATGCATCTGCGAATGGCGGAATGCTTTATAACCATCATTCAGTATCCTGAGATGAACCCAAGTTTTTTACGTGCGGGATCACATACCTGTTGCCAAAGGGAGAGGATACACAAGACCCAGCGAAGTATCGACCGATTACCTGCTTGCCAACTATCTATAAGCTATTAACTACCTGCTGAGCTAACAAGATCTACGCTTAGACCGAGGTTGAGAACATTTTAGCAGAACAGCAGAAGGGCTGTTGCAGGGCGCATATGGGGTGTAAGTAGCAGCTTACCATCGTTTCAGTTGTACTTAAACAAACACATAAGAGCAATCGGAACCTATACGTAGCATACGTAGAATATCAAAAGAACTGTGACAGCGTGCCACATTCTTGGATGACCGAGGTACTACGGATATACAAGATACACCCAACCATCGTGAGTTTTCTAACGGGATCATGGAGCAATGGAGGACAACACTAAGATTGTCCCCGGGAAGAGTTCCAACGAGATGCCCTGAGTCCGCTGTTAAGTCAACTAAAGAGCTCCAAGAACGGATTCAAGATAACGATCGGCCGGAAATGCGGATACACCATCTTACATCTGATGTACATGGAGGATCTCAAACTCTATGCGACCAACGAAAAACAAGTACAACACCTTCTGGACATAACGAAGACCTTTTCGCAAGACATCAATATGGAATTTGGACTAAAGAAGTGCAAGATTATCCGTATCGAAAAAGAGAAGATGCGAGAGGGGGGAGACTACCTTATTGACGTCCAAAGAACTGTAAGGGCGATGCAGCACGGTGAAGAATACAAATACCTGGGAGTGATGCAAGCAAGGCTGATTGAGCATACGCGGATCAAGAATAATATTACTAATAACTACACGGCCGGGCTCAACCAAATTTGCAGCAGTAGATTGACAGCAAAGAACCTAGTCATGGCAATCGACACCTACGCCATCCCAGTGCTGACATATTCATTCGGAATAATTAAATGGAGCCGAACGGACATGGAAGGCCTTCAACGACTAACAAGGACCAAACTAACGGCGAGCAGGTATCACTATTCAAGGTCAGTCGTGGAGCGGACGTTCTTACCAAGATCCGAAGGAGGCAGGGGCCTGATCAACATCATCAGTCTTCACGAGAAGCAAGTCAAGGCGCTGAGGGTATTCTTCTATGGGAAGCAGCGTGTCTCGCCGATGCACAACGCTATTGTACGGGCAGACCGGAATCACACACTACTGAATATGGCAGAGCAACATCCGCACGACGGCAAAATCAGCAGCAGTTACGCAATCATCTTGCAGTCATGGGCCAGAAAATAACTTCACGGAAGACACTACCACGACCTCAACCAGAATGATGTTGACAAAGAAGCGTCGAACAAGCGGTTGAGTTGCGGCGACCTCTTTCCGGAGACTGAAGGTTTTATGATTGATATCCAAGATCAAATCATCGCTACGAAAAACTACCGGAGATACATCATCAAGGACCCGCTAACGCAGGACGATAAGTGCAGGCGCTGTCACCTTTGCCCCGAGACGATTCAGCACATCACGTCGGGATATCCGCTCCCTTGTCAAGCGGTGTATCTTTACAGGCACAATATGGTAGCCAACATTATTCACCAGTGACTGACGACCAAACATCAGCTAACTACCGACTCACAGTCGCACTACAAGTATACGCCACAGGCAGTCCTGAATAACGATACGCACAATATGTATTTCGACAGAGCCATCTTAACGGACAAGACGATAGCTGCAAATAGGCCAGACATAACGCTGATCGACAAACGCCCTAAGACAACAACCATAATTGACATTGCAATACCAACCACGAACAACGTGGAGAAGACCATCCAAGAGAAGATCGCGAAATACTCGGAACTTGCGAGGGAAATAAAGCGCCTATGGAGAATGGACAGCGCTAGAATAGTGCCAATCGTATTATCATCAACTGGAGTGATACCGAAACAACTCAGCGACGCCCTGCACACCGTCGGACTCCCGACGCAGACGTATGAGCCGAAGCAGAAGGCAGTTATCCTCGAGACCTGCCACATCGTGAGAAAGTTTTTGAGCACCGACGATACTGGAAATTTCGTGGACACCAACAACAACAACGGGGACAAATGCGATTTAGTTACTCAAGACCTACACGACACTGATTTGTAAAAAGTGTGTAAGAAAATCCTACTTGACATATGTCCGTAGGATCATCATAGGTGCCGGCTAGATGCCGAGACTTGTATGAAGTGCCAACATAATAATAATGATAATGATAATAATGATGATGATAACGTCATCCTGGAACTACGTAATTGATTCGGTAATTATAGAATAATAATAATAGTAATAATAAGAAATTAATAAGTAGGCGTAGGGAAGCTGGCGTGCCCATCGCCCGGGGGAGCACAACTCCTTCGAAGTAGCCACCGGCGTGTTAGGCTAACCACCTAGCACACCGAAAACTAGGTTCCATCCACACCTAGTCAAGCCCCCTACAACCGGTCCCTCTCGGATGGGGACCAAGGATCAGTTGGGAGGGGCATCCGTACAGGATCCACGGCAACGACTACGGCTCGAAATCGGCGCCTCGAGTGGACGGAGCAACTCAAGGAGAACCTCATCTGCTGCTGGAAGGATAACGTACCGTCGCGGCGGGGCTACATTGCGAGGATGCAAGCCCTGTGGAGCCTAGTGCACCCAGAGCTTGCACACCTCTTGCAACAACATCTGCGAGACCAGGCTGCCCGCTTGCGATAACAAGGCTACGATCTCTTGTTATTACCACCAGAGCTGTCCGGCAGGCGTTCTTCCGCGCGTTCAGTGCGGAGTTCTGCCGGACGGCCGCAAGATCGATCCCCCCGGCAGTCGAAAACTCCCCGTTGGCGCGTCGACTTGGCAGAGGACTGGGAAAGAAGGGGGGAGGGAACCACTGGGAAACTTTTTCTTCAGCCTGGTTGCCTAGAAGCAGCAAATGAGTCCCTTGCGGCAGCAATTCCTGAGATTGCTGATCTCCTCAACTTGAACTGGGCTGTGTATCACGCGGCTGTTGAAGCGAAACCTCGGACACGCAATGATAAGGTGGCGTTCGTGATTAAAACTCGGCGGCGCGTTGTGGAGCTTCACAATAATATCAATGAAGCACGGAGGCGGGCATCCCGTGTTCAATGTGACTTCATTACTGCGGGGAGGGCATTCACCCCTAAAATCCGAAAAATCAGCTCGGAACTGAAATACCGTCATCCGACATTGAACAATGCTAACCTTTTTATTGTAAAGGAACGCTACGTGGAGAAGGTGCGGAACCTTGGGGTGGCGAAGCAATCCCTAGACAGGCGGCTGGGTCGGGCGTTGGACAATGCCCTCTTCGTCTCTTACCTAGGCCGCGGTTTCCAACCACCTAGGCCCGCCCCCGACAAAGTGCCAACAGCTGTTCAGGTCGTGCGGTTTGGGGGAAAAATGTATAGCGAGGAGAGTCATTTTGATAAAAGCACTCCAGTTCTGGGTCGGTTCGGCGCGTTTTGCCGTCAACAGCAGAGTCAGCGTGACGATTATCTTTCAGTCACGCGGGGTGAGGTGTAGAAGGCGGTGAGTAGCATGAGGAACAACGCCGCTCCCGGTCCGGATGGGATTGACATCTACTGGTGGAAGAAATACACGTGCCCGCATACCCACCTGGCCCGCATCTTCTCGTCGTGCATCGATGGGACGGTGTCCATCTCTGCGTGGCTGACAGAGAGAAGGACGGTGTTACACCCAAAAAAGGGGATCTGTCTTGTCCGAAGAACTACCGCCCGATAACGTGTCTGAATGCGCTCTGTAAGATCTTCACAAAGTTACTTTATGAGCGTGTTCTGCGCGAGATCGAGCCTGCTTAGCGGGAGATACACGAACGAAGGGGATCCAAGAGGGGGCTGGGAGATTGTAAGAATGTTGGTGGACCGCTGCATCACGCAAAACGCGGTCCGGCACAAGCGTAACCTCTCAGTCGCTTGGATAGACTACCGTAAAGCGTTCGACACTGTTAGTCGCAAACTTATTATACACCTACTCGAACGCCTTTCGGGGAGTCTTCACATAGTCTGATGAATTAAGCAGCTCATGTCGCTCTGGAAGACACGCTTCACAGTTAAGACTAGTGAAGGCAACGTTTCGAATGGAGCGGGGGGGGTGTAGGAGGCGGGTTCTCCAGGGAGATTCTTTCAGCCCACTCCTGTTTTGCGATTCACTATTACCCCTATCAATCGCGTTGCGGGCTGCACGCGGGTACGAAGTGGGGGCCCCGGGGAGCATGGGCGAGGGATCACCCATTTATTTACAGGGAGATATACACCTAGATGGCTGAGGTCGAGGATTTCGAAGCAATGAACATTTCGTCGACCGTAGAAGACCTACACTATGGGCCTGGTATCGATGAATCCATGTAAGTTGACAAAGGTACCGATTTAAAAAACCACGTTTTTTAAATCGGCCCAAGTAGAAAATGACCATCGGCTGAGCGCTGGCTTAGTACCGAACTTGCTTGGCCGACGCTCGGCAAAAATGCTTGGCCCAAGCCTGGCTGACAATCGGCAGCCGAGTGTTGGCTACGATGCCTGGACCGCGACTGGGCCCATGTCGCAATTGACCACCGACCCAGCGCTGGCTGAGTACCGAACTTGCTTGGCCGACGCTCGGCAAAAATGCTTGGCCCAGGTCTGGAAATGTGACGCCTGGCTGACACTCGGCAGCCAAGTGTTGGCTACGATGCCTGGACCGCGACTGGGCCCATGTCGAAATTGACTATCGACCCAGCGCTGGCTTAGTACCGAACTTGCTTGGCCGACGCTCGGAAAAAATGCTTGGCTTAGGCCTGGAAATGTGACGCCTGGCTGACACTCGGCAGCCAAGTGTTGGCTACGATGCCTGGACCGCGAATGGGCGCATGTCAAAATTGAACATCGACCCAGCGCTGGTTGAGCATCGAGCTTGCTTGGCAAACACTCGGCAAAAATGCTTGGCCCAGGCATAGAAATGCGACGCCTGGCTGACACTCGGCAGCTCAGCGTTGGCTAGGATGCCTGGACCATAACTGGGCCCATGTACGTAAAAATGTTTACATTAGGCATGCCATGAAAGTGTCTTCGATTATATTACGGTTCGGCGGAGCACTGGCATAGAGCTAGCATGCTATTTGAAACACGATATATAACCTTCCGGCATTACCGAATAACAGCCCATACATGATCGAATGGTGGCCTTCAAAATGGAAGTATCTATGTAAAATTGTTCCGTCGACATTCTATCCAGTTTAGGCTATACATTGGGCCAATCTTAGCACATCACATCACTGTGATATAGGTTTATTGTGAGTCTATCCATATCTGGGCCAGCATTAATCCTCGAAGATGGTAGCGGCGATTTTATTTCTAGGAAACTTGCTTGGCCTTTTCATAAAAAGTAATTTCGATTATTTTGTTCGTTTAAATGGAAAAAGTAATAATATAAAAAACCATGGTTTGAAATAAAACAAAAAATATATCAAAGTGAAGAAGAATTTGGTATATAGTGAAGGAGCCAATAATGTTCCGACGGGTATTTTTTTATTACTTGGCGTTTTTCTTGTTTGTTAAAATTTTCTAGCGTTCCACTTCACTCTGAGTGCGGCCGTACAGTTGCGGAAAGGAACGCATGGTTCTCAAGGGTCAGTACAATATTGAATTAACTCAAATTTGTATTTTTTTATTCTAATAGAAATGGAATCCGTATCTGTTCATACAACGCCAACCAACTTTATTATAACTATGAACATTCATTAACCAGTCTTGGTTGTCATAGTTACAGTCATTTTTATTATGAATGTGTAGTAACGAGTATGGCATAGAGGAAACTACAAAATATGGTGAGACAAAAAAATTAGTTTTTCTTTAATAACCCATATCAAATTATTGCTTATTCCTTGCGAAGAAAAAAGACGGGTGGGGGGGAGGGCTCGTTCAAAGAGACTTAACGCACAATCGTCACCGTGTACACCAATCTAAGCGCTCACACCACTGTAGATTTTTTTATTAATTGATTTTTTAACTTGACTTAAGAGATGCTTTGAACCATCTGGAATGAGGGGAAAAAACATTGGTACCTGTAAAAGAAGGTTCGCAGGCCTGTGTGAGTCTGCGGTGGCAGTGGCTGGCCCGTGTGCGAGACATCGACCGTTTTCCTCGAAACTCAAATTTTTAAAACGGCACGCCGCATAACTCCAACAATTTTCATTCTTATCACTCCAAATTTTGAGTACATCGCTAAAATAACATTGCGAAGAGAAATACGTACGGGATATTCCATGAGTTAATTATGACATTAGTTATTAACAAATGTTTGTCCTTTTTTCCGTCGAAAATTAAGTTTTTGGTTAAACGCTTGCCAATTACACGAATATAAATATTTTCACAATCCTCAATGTATTTCTCTAGCTATACTTGTGTAAATTAATAGAAATTTTTAATTTTTTTCTAAAATCCAATTTGCGTCAGCCACACTGCATGCCGCAGAGAGTCTTAAACTCAACATGCCTCGCCAGAATAGCCCCAGCGTCACCATTTGGTATAATTTTTTGATATAAATTTCTTTTTATTCACTTAAAGATATACTTTATATCATCCTTGAATATTTGTATTCTCTTGTTAGTCCTTCTAGCAAAAAGAATCGCGAAAGATCACTCAATTTTTGACGTTTACAGTGGCTTAAGCCCTTAAGGTAAAACGAGCGCGTGCCCTTGATTTCTATCGATTTTGTTCAAATTTTAACCAAACATTGTTCATATCATTATACGTATTTAAGTGAAGTTTCACAACAGTTGATTATTCAGATTGGGAGATAATGGGTTTTTAAATAGCAACTTTTAACACTGCAAGGTCTGCATTGACTGAAAGTCAAGTCACATAATTCGTCGTGCCATTCTATTGTGTTTATTAATTTAAAAAAAATTATGTTTAGATAAAAAACTAGTTAGGAAACGAGTGAAAAAAGTTTCGATTGTCTTTACTATTCAGTTTTGCTAAAAACGTTCAGTAACAACAGAATAAACCTCGGTAAAAAATATTTATCCCCTATAATAAGAATACATTATGCAACACCGCCGAACAGAATGTTCAATATTTCGAGAACGAAAATAATTATCGTGTTCCTAAAGTTAAAAACTTTTATCGTAAAAAAAATATTTGCGTTATAAACATTAATAATTTGACATTGTTTATGATATTGCCATGTGTCTTCTTATAGGGGACACATTTTTTACGGACAATTACTTTGTCTAAATTTCAATGCAGAAAGCAATGCGAGGGAAGGTCATGGCAAATAACACAGTACATAAATTGAGGTTATAGGACAGGCCATATTTTTTATTCTTACGTCAATATAAATTCCAGCGATACGATCGTGCTATCAAAATGCGAGGATACACGATAATATTCTTATGATCGCGGGTACGGGAAAATTCCATCGATGTCGAAGAATTCATGAACTTCGCGTGCCGCCGTCGTCGCGTCGAAGCGACACTTTGCATCGTCGTCGGTAAGAACAAAACAGAAACACTTTTCGAGTCTCGCTTTCACCGTGAGCAAACTTACTCGTTAATTTTCGTCAATGTTGCTCTTCGGAGACGCCGAGAAACTTCAAGTGTAGAAGAACGATGTAAATTAATCCAACGCGACAAACCGCCGAGGTTCCGATCAACGCAACTGTCTGGCGGTACGAGATAGGGGGGTGCTGCGTATAAAAAGTCGCGGCGTGTTCGTAAGTCGGTCAGTGGCGTCGAGATCGGTGTCGTCGATCAGTAGCGTCGAATTTTTATATTTGTTATTACTTGGCGTCGTGACGCTGCCGCGTCTCTTGATAATTAAAAATATTTCGAGTTTAATTTAATTTTGTAGATAGTGAAACAACCAAATGCTTTCACCTGATGAACGGTTGAAACGTCGAAAAAAAAAATGTCGACCTTTTTGACCGACTGTTCGAGAATCTCAACGATCGCGAAATTTCGAAAAGCCGAAGCGTCGGTTTGGTCTTAGTGGCGAAGATTCCATAGTAATGGAAGCCAAGCTTCGATATTGTAGACTTTCCCAAACGTTAGCACATCGATGGCACAGAACAGACCCAACTATTGTTTGTCGGTTCTGAGAACCAACATTACTGATGCTGCACCATTTCACAGTCCAACGCAGCCCGGGCATAATTCGACTATAGATTCAGGTTCGGCTATATCATTACAGTAAACATGCGCCAACCGTTGGCCTAGGCTCGGCCGAACGTTAGGACGATTGTCGACACCCAACCTTTTTTTCTGGCCCATGGTCTAATTAACATTCCTAATTGACGGAAAAAAGGTTGGGTGTCGACGATCGTCATAACGTTCGGCCGAGCCTAGGCCAATCATTGGCACATGTTTTCTGTAATGATATAGCCGAAGCTGAATCTATAGTCGAATTATGCCTGGGCTGCGTTGGCCCGTTAACTGGTGCAGCACCAGTAATGTTGGTTCTTAGAACCTTCAAGGAACAGTTCGGTCTGTTCTGTGCCATCGATGTGCCCACTTTTGGGAAGGTCTGTAATATCGAAGCTTGGCTTCCATTACTGGGCCAAGTCTCAGCCGCCCATGTAGAAAATGCAATACTCGGCTGAGAGTGGACTATCGGCTGAGACTTGGCCCAGGATTGGAAGCTTCGATTTACTAGACCCGCCCAAACGTTGGCACGTTGATGGCACAGAACAGACCCAACTGTTGTTTGAAGGTTCTAAGAACCAACATTACTGATGCTGCACCATTTAACAGGCCAACGCAGCCCGGGCATAATTCGACTATAGATTCAGCTTCGGCTATATCATTACAGAAAACATGCGCTAACCGTTGACCTAGGCTCGTCCGAACGTTAGGACGATTGTCAACACCCAACCTTTTTTCCGTTAATGAGAAACACAACTTTAACGTCGGCGTTATTCCGGCCCATGGTCTAATTGACATTCTTAATTGACGGAAACAAGGTTGGGTATCGACGATCGTCCTAACGTTCGGCCGAGCCTAGGCCAACGATTACCGCATGTTTTCTGTAATGATATTACCGAAACTGAATTTATAAACGAATTATACCTGGGCTGCGATGGCCCGTTAACTGGTACAGCATCAGTAATGTTGGTTATTCGAACCTTCAAACAACAGTTGGATCTGTTCTTTGCCATCGATGTGCCAACGTTTGGGAAAGTCTAGAATATCGAAGCTTGGCTGCCATTACTGGGCCACGTCTCAGCAGACTGTCCACCATCGGCTGAATATTGGAATTTCTACATGGGGGTACCCAAAAGTTCTCGAAAACCAATGAACCGATTGCCTTGAGGTTTTTTTGTGGTTATGCTATACACCATTATCTTGTGCTTGTAAAAGGATTTCTTTTTCCGTTAACTAGTTTTTATTTTATAGGCAAAATAATAACTAATTCTTGGCCCAAAAATCACTATTTATGTTCAAACGTCCGCCATTTTGTCATAAATCGATATTTTCAAAATCGGCTACGACAAGTACTAGATTATAGTATCTTATTTAATAATCTTTTTGGTTTTTTTTCAGATGATTTTTGAAGAAATGCCAGTGGGTACCGTATACGCAGATTTTTTTACGACACTTACGACAATACGACGCTTAAGACAATATCCTTGTATATTTTTGATATTTTTAAATAAAGAAAATTTAATATATTTTTGAATATATATACTTTTAGATAAGTAAAACCCCAATCCGAAATTTCAAATAGTTTTCCTTGAAAAAATTCACAAAAATGACTTTTTTCCGGCTCCTAGGTCTATATATCCCCTGAATATGGACGACCTTAAGCTATACGCTCCCGGGGAAGAGGGGGGTAGGGGCTTATGGGGCCAGTGCACTTTGAAAATTTAAAAAAATCGAAAGCAAGCACGACTTGAAGAAATCGACGATGATGAGCAATCAGAAGGGATTTTGTACAGTGCAGGAATTGCCGATTGAGTTGAGGTAAGAGTTTTTCATAGTATAAACTTCAAACGCGTTCTTCTCGAAACGTTTTCAAAATCTAGCTCCATCGTATTAAGGCAGTCCTCTAGTTTCTCGTGTCGAAAAAATCGATTTTTTTTTCATAAATCACATCTACACCATGTGTAGAAAATGTGTGCCAAAGGATTATTCGATATTCGAAGTGGTTCACAAGTTACGGCCCTGGAACGGAGCAGGTATGAGCTTCTCGGAGAGGCTGAGCAATTCAAACACAATAAACCGCCTCTTTTCAAAGCAGTTCAAATAGTTATAAAGCCAATTTATGAGGATTTATCCAAAGAAGAATTGTTAAGCAGATGCCTGGGAGCGGAAACTCAAAATAATAACGAGTCGCTCAATTCATTAATCTGGACTTTTGCTCCGAAGCACCTCCATTCTGGGCCAAAAGCGGTTGAAATCGCCACGTTTCTCGCTGTCATAATCTTCAACGAAGGATTCAAATCTATCCTGAAGACCTTGGAAACCATAGGAGTGAAAATCGGCCCGCAAGCTAAAGGATATGTTCAACAGCGTGATAGCTCTCGGATCGACCGTTCAGAAAGGCGCAAGAGTGATGTTGTAAAACAGGCCCGAATCGCGAAAAGGGAAGACGGAGCAGCTCTGCGTGACTTCCAAGAAGAAGAGGAAGGCCTATTGTATGGTCCAGGCATAGCAGATTGACGGTGAGATGACATTTTTAGTATAAATCACATGCGCGAACTTTCAAACGCGTTTTTCTCGAACCACCATTTTTCGAAACGGTGACCACGATATTTCAGGAACTACTGCACCGATCTTGTTCAAATTTATACAGCATCTTTAATATGTTATAAGCCAGCGATTGAACTAGGATTATCATGATTGCTTCGATAGTTTTTTTTTGTACGAGCGAAAAACTTAAGAAAAAATGAGTAAAAAATAGAATGTAATTTTCGAAAGTGTATAAAAAAGTCAATTTTTGTAATTTATAATTCACTCTAGTTCAATCGCTAGTCTTAAATATGAAGAATAAAATGCCGTTTGGTTTCTTGATTTCAGATAAACAGACCAGCCGCAATCTTGGTCACCGTCAAGCACCTCTTTTAATTGATGTCTTCCCGTCGGCCACTATAACCTTTATTCAATTATATATTTTGACTTCAAAAAAATGTGTAAAGCTTATTTAAAAGTTAATAAAGATTATTCAAAAACAATGAGATTGATTATTTCGATGCTTTGCCCGTAAAAAATTATTGAAAAAGCCGTAAAAAGCAGCCGATAAACTAGAGGACCGCGTTAAAACTAATAAACCGATTCTCTTGAAATTTGAACTACATATTGTAAACATGATTCGCAACAAGATGACCCTCGGTGGTTTCAACATTTTAATTTTTACTCTTTTTTTGCGAAAAACTGCAAAAAAACGCGTTTTTGTTTACTTTTTTCGTTTATAATCTGCCATTTTTCTATTTTTTTATAAAACTTTATATCCAAGGGTCATTTTGTATCCGGTGTCATACTGAATCTAATGGACTTTGATTTTTTTTATTTCAGACAAGCCGTTGCCGAGTTGTGATGGACCTACCTGCCCACCTATTTTTGAGGCGTTAAGTTAAACGTTTGTACTTAAAAGAGAAGAAAAATGAATCATTATTATTTTCTTAGCTTGATGGATTTCAAGACTTTATTTATCAAGCCCAACAACTTTTATATTCATATATTTTACAAAATGCTCGAAAAAATGCGAAAATAGCCTTTTTCGTGGCTCCAAAGTGGACCCCAAAGCACCTCTTGAATATCGTAGCGACGTACACGCGGGCGGCTGGAATGGACTTCGGATTGAACAAGTGCGCTGTTCTGGCGCTACCTAGCCCACCTATTTTCGAGGCGTTACGTTAAACTATAGTGTTTGTACTCAAAAACGAAGAAAAATGAATTGATTTTTTAAAAATGTATTTCAAGACTTGATTTATCAAGCCCAACAATTTTATTTTCATATCTGTTACAAAATCCTCGAAAAAAAACGCGAAAATAGCCTTTTTGGTGGCTCCAAAGTGGCCGCTTAAGCTCCTTTTGGACATCGTAGCGACGTACATGCGGGCGGCTGGAATGGACTTCGGATTGAACAAGTGCGCTGTTTTTCATCTCAGGAGAGGGAAAGCAGAGGGTGTCACGGCTGATGTTCAGCTGGTGGACGGGAGCGTCTTCAAACACCTGAACGCCGGAGGGCGTTACCGGTATCTTGGCATCGATCAGCGCTCTGTATAAGACGCTGAGGGTGTCGAAGGGGCCCTCCGCAGCGTGTATAGGCGGCGTCTCAGACGGATCTGGAAATCAGATCTGTCTGGGGAAAATAAGATCACTGCCACCAATATGCTCGCTGTCCCGGGCCTGCTTTACTCATTTGGCGTCGTCAAATGGCGTGGAGACGAACTGATACAGCCGTACATCGGCACACGCAAGACAATGCACATCCAGCGGAGTGTGCACCCTCGATCTTCCACCTCGTCCCTTTATATGCTGCGGCAGAGCGGTGGGTGCGGGCTCTTGGGATTGGAGTGTCTTCATGACAGCAAGGTCCTCGGAATAGCAACCAATGTAATAACAAGCTCGGACCCACTCCTGGAGATTGTGCATCGGTATGAGCTTCATGGGGCGGGGGATTTTCTTTATAAGGCGGCAGATCGCGTGGCAAAGACCCTCGGCTTGAAGTTCCGCCGACGCCGGCGTGGTGCCTTGCCTACAGACTTCGTCGCTCGGTTGCGTCCAAGCCCCGACGTCGGCGGGCAATCAGGGCTGCCGAGCAGATTGTCCTGACTTGGCAGCACGTAAACAGACCCATGCACGGTGTGTTTTTCCACCTCATTAAGGCGCAAGGGCTGTCCACCCAGCTGACCTTTTCCTTCTTGCGGTCAGCTGGTCTGATGTCCGAGACCGAAGGGTTTATTTGCGCCTGCCAAGACGGAGTCATCAACACTCTGGACTATCACAGCCGTGTTATGGGTCAGCCTCTGCCGACCACTTTGTGTCGTGCATGCAAAAAATCGCCGGAGACACTAATGTATCTACTATCGGCCCGCCTGGTATAGGCAGTCTCCGGTTATATCTATCGCTATAATGCGGCTCTGAGGGTCTTGTATTACCATCTACGGCACTCTTATAGGATAGACTGGGAACCCGTGCCGCCTTATTTACCAGGAGATATTGAATCCGTTGTCGTGGGCGAGAGGGAGTAGATTTATTGGAACTTCTCGTTCGTAACCATCGGGCCGCTTCAAGCGACTAAGCGTGTATTATCCTCTTCGATTTCGACGACAAGACGATATACGTCATTGATTTCTCGGCTCCGGCCAAAGTGAACGTGTCGCGAAAGGAAGTGGAGAAACGGCTTAAGTATCAGCCTCTCCTGGCCGAGCTGCGTCGTTTGCACCGGGGGTTCAGGGTGACTCTCGTTGTCCTCATGATTGGCGCGCTTAGGGGGATGAAAGAGTCGTTTGTCTCCGTCCTCGCTGGCATGCCGGTTTGCAAACCTGGTGTCCGGTTGCTAGCGGGTCGGATGCAGAAGGCGGTCATACTTGGATCCCTCCGTTTACTCAAGCAACACGATTGTGGACTGTGGTAGCCGCTCATCGTCTGGCTTGAGAGAGCGGCTATCGCAGAGCCATATATTGGACTCTCCGCACGACTTTTTGACTGGGCGGCAGCCAAGGTGGGGTCAGAATCCACGAGTGTCGCTTAGCGATATTGTTCCGGTCTACATTAAGACCGAGCCTGACCCCCGGGGGTAGGTGAATGTTTCCCAGTGCAAACTGAATAAGTGTGGTTCCCGGAGCAATAAAGTCTATTATGAAAAATAAAAATAGTGGAATTGTGAGGGTAATGCGAGTCATAGGAAACTCGCAGTTGACGGCATTCCTGTAAACAGTTGATTTTCAGTTCGCCCATGGTATGGAAGCGGGGTAATATGAGTGTGTTCTCGAACGTTCTAGAATGTTTGGGTATAGTCTACCTTAAAAAAGTTGAACACGTAAAAAAAACCCAAAGTAATAAGAAATGCCCTCGAAAAAAATATCGGTCGTTCCACTATCTACAAAATTCTAATTAACCTCGAAATACACTAAGCGCAACAATTAAGGGAACACTATTTTTTCGACGAAAAATAGCGCTTTTTCACACCGCTGTAACTCGGTGAAAAATGGTCGGAGAAAAAATGAAAAAAAAAGAATTTTGTAGTGTAAACCTTCGACTTTGATAATCTGATTATAAAGAATTTTTTTCGTTCCGTTTAAATAAAGAAATTCGTTGTTAAACAAAACAAAACATAACATCAAAAAATTTGCTCGGGTTTGACAAGGTACCCGGGGAACAGAATTTTTTTTTTCGAAAATCTGTTTCGACCGTTCGAAAGCTTGTATCTTTCCCAACAATTTGTTTTTTTTTTCAATTTCTGTGCAATTTTTTTTAGCCAAGTTATCGCAGCTTTACGAAAAAATGTATTTTTCAACTTTGACCGGTCATAACTCTGGTCCACATCATCGCACAGCATCCAAACCGGTATCGTTGGAAAGCTTGGATTTCCCCCTACAAAACTGTTTATTTTTCGTATTTTTTAGAAGCCGTTTTCAACATTGTAAAACTGATTGTTTAAAAGTGTGTAAAATGCCCATTTTTACACTTTTTTGTTTATCATGTTATAACATTACAACAAATGCAGAGGCACCAAAGGTTTTTGCGTTTTTTTTTAGGTCAGGGTATGTAGAAATACTCCACCAAATAGCAGATCGCTGCCTTTATTCTTAATTCGGGTTGCAACCCCGTTCTTTTGGAGAAAATCGAGATCCGTCAATTTTCACGAAAATCGAGGTTTCTCAGGTATCAGCGCGGGGTGAAATTTCTCGAAAAAAAAATCAGAAAATTACGAAATTTGGTATTCAAGGGTTTTCGAGGTTGCTGATTGCGAATCTGGGATAAAAAATGGAAAAATTCAAAATGGCGGATCCAAAATGGCGGATCAAATGGAAAAATTCTTGCAATCGGGCGAAACTCGATGTTGGGGGTTTTCGAGGTCATTCATTACGGATCTGAGGTTTAAATTGAGAATCGCAAATTCGAATTGAATCAAACTTTGCATTTCGGTTCGCCATATTGGACCCGTCGTTTTTTTAAAATTTCTTCGACCTGAGATTCGTAATTAACGATCCCTCAAAACCCGCAGATTACCGAGTTCCATGCGATTTCATTTAATTTCTGCATTTCGGTTCGCCATATGTGATCTGTTAATTTTGTTTTTTATTTTGAACTTGAGTTTTTTCCCCGTACTTTGGGGAATAACTATGAAATTTGTTTCGTCACTCTCATTGACACAAACATTGATTGACAACTACTAGTCTTAAAGTGTGAAGAAAGCAGAGGTCGTACAACAGACGTACACATACGTTATTGCAAAGGTACCTACAATATTTTTGTTGTGTCAGCTACTTCATTTGCGTGCGTTTCACACAATATTTGTTCGTTTTGATCTTTTCTCCACTCATTCTTTCCCATCTTCTGCGTAACAAACCTTACAATTATTCTCAATTTTGTGTTTGTTCCGCGGATGGCTGAATTTTTATCGTGGTGCGAAGACAGCTTTCGGAAGTTGAGGTTAGTAGAGTTTTAACTCTTTTGGGGCAAGGCCAATCACAGCGTGCAGTCGCTCAATCTATGGGAGTGATGAATCTGAATCGCATGGAACTCGGTAATCTGCGGGTTTTGAGGGATCGTTAATTACGAATCTCAGGTCGAAGAAATAAAAAAAAAACGACGGGTCCAAGATGGCGAACCGAAATGCAAAGTTTGTTTCAATTCGAATTTGCGATCATCAATTTAAACATCAGATCCGTAATGAATGACCTCGAAAACCCCCAAACATCGAGTTTCGTCCGATTGCAAGAATTTTTGCATTTGATCCGCCATTTTGGATACGCCATTTTGAATTTTTCCATTTTTTATCCCAGATTCGCAATCAGCAACCTCGAAAACCCTTGAATACCAAATTTCGTAATTCTCTGATTTTTTTTTCGAGAATTTTCACCCCGCGCTGATTCCTGAGAAACCTCGATTTTCGTGAAAATTGACGGATCTCGATTGTCTCCAAAAGAACGGGGTTGCAACCCGAATAAAGAATAGAGGCAGCGATCTGCTATTTGGTGGAGTATTTCTACATACCCTGAACTAAAAAAAAACGCAAAAACCTTTGGTGCCTCTGCATTTGTTGTAATGTTATAACATGATAAACAAAAAAGTGTAAAAATGGGCATTTTACACAGTTTTAAACAATCAGTTTTACAATGTTGAAAACGGCTTCTGAAAAATATGAAAAATAAACAGTTTTGTAGGGGGAAATCCAAGCTTTCCAACGATACCGGTTTGGATGCTGTGCGATGATGTGGACCAGAGTTATAACCGGTCAAAGTTGAAAAATACATTTTTTCGTAAAGTTGCGATAACTTGGCTAAAAAAAATTGCACAGAAATTGAAAAAAAAAAAACAAATTGTTGGGAAAGATACAAGCTTTTTTTTACGTGTTCAACTTTTTTAAGGTAGACTATACCCAAACATTCTAGAACGTTCGAGAACACACTCATATTACCCCGCTTCCATACCATGGGCGAACTGAAAATCAACTGTTTACAGGAATGCCGTCAACTGCGAGTTTCCTATGACTCGCATTACCCTCACAATTCCACTATTTTTATTTTTCATAATAGACTTTATTGCTCCGGGAACCACACTTATTCAGTTTGCACTGGGAAACATTCACCTACCCCCGGGGGTCAGGCTCGGTCTTAATGTAGACCGGAACAATAACGCTAAGCGACACTCGTGGATTCCGACCCCACCTTGGCTGCCGCCCAGTCAAAAAGTCGCGCGGAGAGTCCAATATATGGCTCTGCGATAGCCGCTCTCTCAAGGCAAAGGATGAGCGGCTACCGCAGTCCACAATCGTGTTGCTTGAGTAAACGGAGGGATCCGAGTATGACCGCCTTCTGCATCCGACCCGCTAGCAACCGGACACCAGGTTTGCAAACAGTTTTGTAGGGGGAAATCCAAGCTTTCCAACGATGCCGGTTTGGATGCTGTGCGATGATTTGGACCAGAGTTATGACCGGTCAAAGTTGAAAAATGCATTTTTTCGTAAAGCTGCGATAACACGGCTAAAAAAAATCGCACAGAAATTGAAAAAGAAACAACTTGTTGGGAAAGATACAAGCTTTCGAATGGTCGAAACAGATTTTCGAAAAAAAAATTCTGTTCCCCGTGTACCTTGTCAAACTCGAGCAAATTTTTTTAATATATGGTTTCTTTTGTTAAACAACGAATTTCTTTATTTAAACGAAACAAAAAAAAATTATTGATAATCAGATTATCAAAGTCGAAGGTTTACACTACTAAATGCTTTTTTTTCATTTTTTCTCCGACCATTTTCACCGAGTTACAGCGGTTTGAAAAAGGGCTATTTTTCGTCGAAAAAATAGTGATCCCTTAATTGTTGCGCTTAGTGTACTTGTGATTTTTTTTAACAATACCCTTATTGACATAATTACTTTTTCAATTCAAACGTACAAAAGAAGTGAAATAACTTTTTATTCAAAAGCCAAGCAAATTTACTAGAAACGTACACAAAAATGTCAAACCCTAGAAATACTACTTTTCTCAACAATTTACTTTAAGAAACCATATGTCACGTCTCCGTAAACTTTTAATATTTTGTTTAGTAATATCAATAATTGGGTTTTTATTAACGGGTTTAACTTTCATTATTTTCCGACGACTCCGTCGCCTCGTGTCTCTGTGCGGTGCCGGGTGTGGAAACGCCGATAGTGAGACCGGATGTACCCGATTGAATTCCGCTGATCGAGCATTGTCTGATCCGCGGAGTTTGACCGTGGGACTTCGGGAGCGAGCAACTTTTCGTGGACGTTGTCAAAAACCCCCACCGGAGTGATAGCCACCGAGCTAACATCGGTCCGGTGGCGGTGAATATTTGTTGTTTCCATCTAGCCACGCAAGTAACCTGGTGTTGAAGTGTAACTCCGGTCAAAAGCAAGTCGCGATCCTTGACTCCCGCGTCTTCACGGGTTCGCGTCCGTCAGTCTTCGGTCGTCAAAACGATCTCTCGAGTACCGCGTCCCTCGGTTGTCTCCTGGGCACGGATCCCTACTCGCGCACAAAGCGTTCTGCGGCAACCACAATTCCCTTGCATTTGGGTGGTGGATAGTATTACCCAGTGAACCCGGTGCAAAAGGTGGTTGCACAGGATTGCGAGACTTGTGCGTAGTCGACACCGACGCGATAGAGGCGCAATAATTATTAAATCTAATTCCATTCTACCGAAATATCATAAGAAAAAGCCGCGCTGTTAAATCACTTTGTATCGAATCTACCGGTTTTATATTGTTGAAATTAGTAAGTGTGTATGTGTGTGTGGTGTGTGTGTGTGTGTGTGTGTGTTTAGTCGTTCAGGCGTCAACAACATTGTAGGTCGGCTACTATTAATAAATAAACTATATTATATTCGGAAGCACCAAAGCATTCTGGCATCCTCCCCTTTATCCTCCCAGAGAACTCGGGCCCGTATGGGACGAGCAGAGCAGCCCACAAAATAATAATTCACTCGGGAAACCCGGGGTACCGTTCGGTACATAACAAATTGGTGGCAGCGGTGGGATACTGCTACTGATGGTTCTCTGAGAGGATTGGTGCCAGAATCCCCGCTGGATCGTTCAATTGTGAGGTTTCCGAATTACAGTGTTCCCTCCGTGTTCGGACTAATTCTTGGATTTCTTTCGATATTACATATTTCTAAATTTCCAAATTTATCAATTTATCAAAAAAATTCGTAAAGAAATTTACATTCCCTCATTTATATTGAATTTAAATTACCGCCCCGTTGGCTGTCGAAATCCCTTCGCCACCGGTAATGGCAACTCCAACCCTGCCAGGGGATATGTACCAAATAATGTCCACCTCGATCGAGCATATGTCTGCCGTAATCAGCGGCATGAATCTCTCGACTCGGTTGGCGGGTATTCCCGATTTTGACGAAAATTCCGCATTGTTGCAGGACTTCCTTCAAAATATAGCGAACGCAGCGGCGTTTATCGAGCCGGCGAGGGAACCAGAATTTATCACCGGAGTATTAAACAAATTGCGAAGGGAGGCACGTCTCTGTGTCCAGGGGGAAACTATCGCGTCGATCCCGCAGCTAACATCTGTCTTAAAAGAAGGGCTTTCGCGTTCGCGGAATTATGACCACTGTATGTCGGATTTCATGCGACTGCGCTTAAACCAGGGCTAAACGGTACGGGAATTGTATAATCGTACCAAAGCGCTCGCAGGTTTGGCACGCAACGCATGGAAGTCAGACTATGGTTACAATATTCGGACGGATCCGGTTGACCCCATCGCGAAGACCGCGGTCAGGTCCTTTCAGCGGGCCCTGCCAACACGTCTAGCGGAGTTAGTAGTCGTGGCGACAGCTAATACTCTAACAGACGCGGTTGAAATCGCGGAGCAAATCTCGGACTGTGGGTCATCATACGATGCCCACGAACAAAAGAAAAATCGAGGGTCCCGGTCATTGCCCTCACGTTAATTGCACAAGGCGAGCCGAAAGGATTGCAATCGCGCTCCTCCTCACCTCGCAACCGTCGCGAATTGACACCTACCCGCCCTCAGCAATGGAACCCGGAACGTCCTAAGCCGGCCGGGATTCTTAGGAGGTGGGAGTCACCACGCGCGAGGTCCCCCAGTCTCAACCCTCGGGAAGGGAGGAGGGCCTGCGAAAAGCGGTGGTGCTCTGTTCGCGGTTCGGGCTGCGCCTGCTGCCCCTGGAGTAAGTGGGCCACGCCTAGCCCGGAAACGAGCGACGACTGCAACCAACGCTATTGTTGTACACGAATAAGTGGCTGCGACTGTCGCATGTGGGTCAGGATGAAGCGCCAACTCTCCGACGCAGGACGGGATATACCACCCGTGCGTTGGGACGAGTCACCGCGCGCAACAAGCCCGGAACTCCAAGGGGGCTCGTCGCGGGATGCGGCGAGCCAAACCTGCCCGCGCGCGACGAGCACCCAAGCTGGAAATCCCGGTGTGAGGTTCAGAGACCAGCGGAAGTAAAGCCTCAAGAAGGACTCGGATCGGGCGATGAGTGACCGAGCTCCCCGTCGGAAACGGAGGACGATATAGAGTCCCCCGTAATAAAATTGTCGGCGTCCGAACTCAGGAATAAAGTTGAAAATTGTTACTGTGATACGGGTTCCGCCCTCAATTTTATTAAAATTGGCGCCCTTCGAGGGGACATAAGTTATGACCCCGCAAAGTTGCGTGAATTCACGGCCCTTCGAATGAGAAGTCGTGCTCCTTGGGCACCGTTAAACTAACAATTAACGGTGTACGCCACACTTTCCACGTGGTTTCGGAGTTCGCGACGGAAAGCAATGGTCTATTCGGTAAGCCCTTTTTTGTCGCGAAAGGGCGGAACTATCCGTCCATCACAACGCTCTCGTATTGGCAAGTGATCCTATACGATCGCGTCACTTTGTAACTTCCGACACTGAACATCGCCGGTCAAATAATAAGTCTTCCGCGAAGAAAATACTAACCATTCGGGCACGAACGCGTAGACTGTTGGCTATCCCTGTGACCAACACCGGGGTAAAGGAAGGATACCTGCCACGGATTGTGACAGGGGACCTTTACATCGGGGATGCGTTGGTCCTAATGGTTGGTGATAATGAATTGACGGATGACACCGCCGAACCCCCGCGCGATCGCGTTGCAGCAGCGATGACGGCACTGCGATTGGACAGGTTAAACGAACTGGAGCGTCAACACGTTCTGAGTATCGTTGGAGAAAACCCTACTCAATTTAAACTTTCCGGAGATAGCCTTGGGATAGCCTGGTCACCCACAATATCCCAACTATGGACGACCGACCCATAAAAACTCGGCAGTATCGATTTCCCACGATACACCGTGAAGAAATTGATAAGCAGATCCAGAAAAAGCTCGATAATGGAATAATCAGCCCTCCGCAGTCCCCGTACAACTCTCCGGTATGGTTTGTACCGACGAAACCCGATTCACAAGGTCGCCGCGGATGCGATTGGCGATAGATTTCAGGAAGCTTAAAGAGAAAAAAAATTCTGACGCCTACCCACTGCCAAATATACTGGATATATTGTATCAGCTGGGCGAAGCAAGGTATTTCTCGACATTTGATCTGGCGAGCGGCTTTCAACAGATTAGAGAGACATAGACGCTCGGGATATCGAAAAGATTGCGTTCTCTACGCTTAACGGGCACTATGAATACGTTCGAATGCCTGAAGGATTAAAGAACACCCCCGTCACGATCCAGCGATTAATGGATAGTGTAATCCGAGGTCTGCAAGGTGCCGAATTATTCGTGTACCTTGACGACATCGTAGTATTCGCCCCATCGCTGGAAGAACACCGGAAGAAGGTCCGTCGCCTCAAGAATCGTCTGCGGGAAGCAAACCTGGTACTCGAGCCGGATAAGTGTGAGTTCCTCAAACGGGAGGTATACTATCTCGGCCACATAGTTGGGCAAGATGGGCCAAGACCTGACCCGCGGAAACTTGAGGCTGTAAAACATTTCCTGAGTCCGAAAACGGCCAAAAATGTTCGGCAATTCCTTGGACTCACCAGGTATTACCGAAGATTCATTGCGAATTTCTCGGGCCGGGCGAAGTCTCGTTCTGACCTGCTGAAGAAGGGGAAGGGCTTCGCTTGGGGAACGGAACAGCGCCGCCGTTTCCGAGACTTGCGAAAGGCTCTGTGTACGGAACCTGCCCTGCAATACCCCGATTTTAACCGTCCGTTCACCCTCACCACGGATGTCTCCCATTATGCAATCGGAGTCGTACTGGGCCAGGAGCGAGATGGACTCGATCTACCGATCGCCTATTTTTCTCGCATCCTCTCGCCTGCCGAGGTGAACTATTCGACGACCGAGAAGGAGTGCTTGGCGGTGATTAAGGCTTTAGAGCACTTCCAGCGATATCTCTACGGCCGGAAGTTCAAACTTATCTCGGGTCATGAGCCCCTCAAATGGATCGGCACGATGAACGATCAAGGTAAGAGGTTAGTCCGATGGAGATTGAGCCTTCAAAATTACAACTACGAGTTTGTTTATAAACCGGGTTGATTGAATTTGAACGCCGACGAACTCTCCCGGAATCCGATAAATCCTCTGTCCTCGGAGTCAAGCGACTCCGAGTGGACGGAGGATGCGGCTGTGGTGCTTCCCATCCAAAAGGGGAGACCCAGGGCACGCTCCGATTCCCAGAACCCGACTCCGCCGTCGAAGAACCCGACGACAGCGACACCCGACGATACTGCGACGAGAGCGAGGCTATGGAACTCCCTCTAGCAGCGTCGTACAGTTTTGCACGACTCTGCTAGAGAGGGAGCTACGGCCCGTGCATGCCTTCCCGTCTCCTCTGCACAGGCAGGGTCGGCACTGCTCGATCGGCTATTTTCCGAGCGAGACAGGGCGATGCTTCCGCCGGAGCTTACCCTTAACCCGACGCACGCTTCCATCTCACAAGCGGTACGGGTGAGCCGGTCGAGCCCCCGCTGCCCTTCCTTCCTCTTCAAACACCGACGGTCTCTGCGTCGCCTGCTGGGGCTACGAGGCTGTCCCCCGTGCGGGAGGGAGCGGCTTGAAGGCGTTGTTAAAGCAGGAACCATCCCGAAAAATCGAGAGGCCGAAGTCCCAGATTGTTGGTGATCGTGACTGTCTTACGGGCAGGCGCGATGACTATTTCCACTTCGCCTCCGCCGACGGTGAGCTGGTAACCCCGATTGGAAAATTATTATCCGATCTGGATATCCTGGATTCGTCGTCCTTGAGGGTAAAGAATTTGGGACTAGGACCGGTGGCCGTCACCGAATACGGCCGACATAAAGTGTATACGGTAATAGTGAAACTCCGTTACTATGATCCTATCGATCCGTCCAGTCAAAATGGGTCTGGAAAATTTGCGACGAGTGATCCAGCTAGCGCCGGTTCCCTCGTTCCGTATTTCGCGGCATGGTGATTTCACCGACGATCTGCGTCGAGACACCTTTTTGCCAGCGCTCCATTCCGTGTTCTCGGACATGAGAATGACCATAGCCGTATGCTATGGAAAAATAAAGGTGCCCGAAGACAGGGAGGGCATCATTACGGAATCTCACTTGAGTCTCATTGGAGGCCACAAGGGCGTAACCAAGACATATCGTCGGATTCGAGAGCGATTCTACTGGCCCACCCTGCGAAACGAGGTGCAAAATTTTATTCGGCGCTGTAAAAGTTGCCAGAAGCAACAGCTCGTTTGTGTAAAAACGCGCGAGCCCATGCTCATAACGGACACGCCAGTAGACACCTCCGACATGGTATCTTTAGATACTGTCGGGCCACTGCCTACCACCCCACATGGGAATAAGCATATCCTGACAATGCAAGATCAGCTGTCAAAGTACTGCCCGGCGGAGCCAATATCTGATCTAAGGGCTGCAACCATCGCGGAGGCGATTGTTCGCCGCCTTTATAACCAATTCGGTGCTCCGCGAGCTATTTTTACTGATCGAGGCACTTCGTCCACGAGCAACTTGCTTCGGAAAGTCTCAAAGATTTATAAGCTGAATCATTTGACAACTTCGGAATATCGTCCTCAGACGAACGGCTCGTTAGAACAAAGTCACATCGTGCTAGCGCAGTACATCAAGCACTACGTTGACAAATACGATGATTGGGACCGGTTACTGCCGTTTGCCGAATTTTCCTACAATACGAGCATGCATCAAGCAACTAACTTCACGCCGCATGAAATCGTATTTGGAAAACCCGCGCGTCAGCCGAGCCAATTCCCGACCGATGACATGCTCCCCACCTTAAACGTCTTCGTCGCCGAGCTCGTTAAGCGCCAATCAGAGATTCGCGAGATCGCCGGGGACAACCTGAACCGCTCGAAAGAACAGTCAAAGGCCTACTACGACAGAGGATGCCGTCCTTTTAAGGGAAAGGTAGGGGATCACATTTACGTCTTGAAGGAGCCGCGTAAGGAAAAATTCGACAGCCAATACCATGGTCCTTATACTATACAGTCGATCACGGAAGGGAGTAACGTCATTTTGGAGACCGAAAGTGGGGAGAGATTCCGCAAACATGTCGATAAGGTTAAGCTAGCGCACGCGTAGGAATATTCAGTTAGAATAAGCTGCCAGAACGTCTGTTGCGTCTAGATGCGGAACCTCTACTCCGTCCTTCTGCTGCTGAGTTGCGCTAACTTCAAGTCGGCAATGGAAGAAGCTCATCAAATCACCTCTATCACCGACAGCCTGGGTCTGTACTTCGAGAAGGCAGCCCCGGTACAACTACAACAGGGAGACTGGCGTATGACAATCTTCGTCGAAGTTGCCAAGTTTGCCGAGTCCTTCCCGAACGACGAGGAACAGCTCGGCCACATAGAGAGGGAGTGCCGTAGACACAGCACTGTCCTTGCCTGTCACCATCTGCTGCGGAAGGACTACCTCCTCACTCGCTTCACTTCCGCGAAGCATCTTGTGGGCCAGCTATGGGGACTAACCGATCGATCGGATGTACGATTACCCCCTCCTCCCACTACGATGAAGGAGCGATCCACTCCATCCGGATTCGTCGGGAGTGTAAGTAAGTCGCTTTTCGGGACGCTTAACGAGGACGATGTGTTCCGTGTTCCCGGTACGTTCGGACCATTGCCGCGGCTGCCGAAGGTCGACTCGACCCCGAGGCGCTGACGAAGGACCAGCTAATCGCCGTGGCCAAGGAGGTGCTACTCAACGCCGGAGGGGTGGTGTGTCCCCTCCCCCTGGACGACTTGCGTCCAGAAAATTTCGTGGCCCCAGTCCAAACGGACCTACTGTCCTACCGGGATAAGGTGTTGATTGTAGCGCACATCCCGCTACTTGACCGCACTACGTACGACCTCTACAGGATGCATCCCTGGCCGGTGCCGCAGGCGTTCAACAATGGGACGGGGTCTGCCCATGACCTCCCTGTGGTTCCCTATATGGCCATCGCCAGTTACCACCGTACTGACTTCCTCGCCGACCAGGAGTATCACTCAGGATGTAGGAAGAATGGACGCCGCCTAATCTGTTCCGGCAGGACGCCGATACAGATTGCTCTCTCATCCAAGGTCTGCGAAGTGCAATTGTTGATGAAACGCACGGCTGAGGCGTTCCAACATTGCGACGTATGAGTGCATCCGGATCACTCAGACTACTAGAAGTACCTACCAACCCAAGGAGGATGTCTGTTCTCTCTCTCCCGCCCGACAGTTCTCCGTATAAACTGCTCAGAAAGGCCCCCGCGAGAAGTAGTCGTACGACGGGCCTGAGTACTACAACTCCGTCCTAATTGTGTCAGAACGAGGCGTACAACTACCTTCACCAGCCTACGGGTGTATGGGAGTCGAGAAAAGTACTACTATCAGCCTGGTCTCGCTCTCAACGTATCGGTCCTCGCTCCGATACTACAGGCGGAAGGAACGAAGGACTTGTTGACTCCTCTGTCCACTCGACGTGATCGGATGGACGACATCGGAAAATACCGGCGAGAGGACGACACCCGATGTTACCATACTGCCGTAAGCTACGCGAAACTGGCCTCCGTAGCACTGGTAATCGGATTTTACCTCTCGTGTGGTTGCCTCATGACCGCATGAACACGTGTGGACGAATTTCTACGGGTCCGTCCGCAACGGGAAATCGGAGGAAACGTGAGCGAAACGGAGTCTCCGACTTATGCTGAGGTCAACAATCGTACTCCAGAATCAAGCGTTGCGGCAACAGGGCCGAGTAACGTGATCGCCTGTCAGCACATTTGGAGTCCGCCGACCCTGACTCCGCGATCCGTCCCTCGGCAAGAACCACAGGTGCCTTAAGGCATCTACAACACCGGACTATCGCCAATATTTGTAATCTCTCGATATAGAAAAAAAAATAACATACTTAGGTTTAAAATGATAACCGTCGACGAGGACGTCGACTATTCTCAAGGGAGGGTGGGTGTCACGTCTCCGTAAACTATTGATGTTTTGTTTAGTAATATCAGTAATTGGCTGTTTAGTAACGGGTTTAACTTTCATTATTTTCCGACGACTCTGTCGCCTCGTGTGTCTGTGAGGTGTCGGGTGTGGAAACGCCGATAGTGAGACCGGATGTACCCGATCGAATTCCGCTGATCGAGCATTGCCTGATCCGCGGAGTTCGACCGTGGGACTTTGGGAGCGAGCAACTTTCCGTCGACGTTGTCAAAAACCCCCACCGGAGTGATAGCCACCGAGCTAACATCGGTCCGGTGGCAGTGAATATTTGTTGTTCCCATCTAGCCACGGAAGTGACCTGGTGTTGGGGTGTAACTCCGGTCGAAAGCAACTCGCGATCCCTAACTCCCGCGTCTGGTCAGGTTCGCGTCCGTCAGTCTTCGGTCGTCAAAACGGTCTCGCGAGTTCCACGTCCCTTGGTTGTTTCCTGGGCACGGATCCCTACTTGCGCATAAAGCCTTCCGCGGCAACCATAATTCCCTTGCATTTGGGAGGTGGATAGTATCCCCCAGTGAACCAGGTGCACAAGGTGGTTGCACAGGATTGTGAGACGTGCGCGTAGTCGACACCGACGCGATAGAGACGCAATAATTATTAAATCTAATTCGATTCTACCGAAATAACATAAGAAAAAGCCGCGCCATTAAATCACTTTGTATCGAATCTACCGATTTTATATTGTTAAAATTAGTGAGTGTGTATGCGTGTGGTGTGTGTGTGTTTACTCGTTCAGGCGTCAACAACATTGCAAGTCGGCTACGATTAATAAATAAACCATATTATAGTCGAAGGTACCAAAGTATTCTGGCATCCTCCCCTTTCTTCTCCCAGATAACTCGGGGCCGTATGGGACGAGCAGAGCAGCTCACAAAATAATAATTCACTCGGGAAACCCGGGGCACCGTTCGGTACGTAACACATATTACTATTATACTAAAAAGTTCGAATCACGATTGTTACTATTGCCTTCGATAGTGGCAGCATTATTTTATATATATTTTGTTTACCGGTCTATCGAATTTGAGGAGGGGGCAGAAATAAGACGGACACTTTATTAAGCTGCATTCTGTTTATTTTGCGCTTTATTCGATGGTGCTACACGAATATAATTTCGAAGGAGACCTTTCTGCTCGATGCTTATAAACTTAACTGTCTTCATTTTCGGATTTGCGGTGGTATTGTCCAGAGGCCCAGCGAGTTCGTCGGCGGGACGTCGCCCAGTTTTTGCTAGTGGCGATCTTCTTTTTTCTGAGGCAATAACACCGCAAACTTTCCTTAGTTGAGTAAAATAAGACTTCTTGAAATTTTATCATGCGAATATTCAATATTCACTTGAAATCTCTCGGGTCTTGAACATACCGCTCGCCTCGTTCTCTCTTGGAACGAAACGAATTTACCATTCCCTTTTACACATTTCTAGTACTCCCTGGTTTTCCCAAAGCTTGAAAAGTGCTCATTTAAATCTTTATGTCTCGTTCTCCGACGTTGCTACGGGCAGCGGACATACTTTTGAAATCGGACGTTTTAATACGGCTTTTGCCGTGCGCACTGATACAACGCGGACGAGACCGTCCGGACCTGGATAGGTTTCGGCGATTCGTGCTAACTCCCATCGCGCAGGAGGCAGGACGTGATTTTTTAACAATACTAAATCACCCTTTATTATTGAAGGGCACTGTTTCTGCCATTTTCCTCTTTGCTGCAACGTGTGTAAATAATCTTTAGACCACGCGCCCTAGATCTGTTCGTACATCAATTGTATACGTTGCCAGCGAGACAGGTATCTTTCGTTTACATCGATTAAAGTCGGTTCAGGAATGCTCAAATGTCGCCGCCCTATCAAAAAATGACCTGAGCTCAGTGATTCGAATGATTCGGGATCGTCTCGTGACGCAGTCATTAGACGCGAGTTTAGCGCGCCTTCAATTTGGCATAATAACGTTGCTAATTCGAGCTGTGACAAGGTATGCGCGCCTACAACTCGCTTCAAATGATGTTTGAAACTTTTCACTCCAGCTTCCCATAACCCCCCAAAATGAGGCGCGGCAGCTGGAATAAAATGCCACTTGACTCCTTCGACTGCAAATTTCTCGCGCACTGCGCTATCGTTGACCGATGCAATGAAAGCACGACGCAGTTCGTGATCCGCGCCTTGGAAGTTTGTTCCGTTGTCTCTATAGACATCGCTCGGCAGCCCTCGTCGGCCTACGAAGCGCCGAAAAGCTGCAAGAAATCCAGCTATCGCATAATCGTGGACATACTCTAAATGAATAGCGCGAGTCACAAGACATACGAATATCGCAACGTAATATTTACGCGCCTTTTGTCCTCGACCTACGTACGGAATAACTTGAAAAGGCCCGGCGTAGTCCACCTCGCTGTGCGCAAAAGGTGGGGAAGGATTCACTCGCTGCGCAGGCAAATCTCCCATTAATTGACTCGCAGAAACAGCGCATTCTCTTACGCACCTTAAACATCTACTTATTCGATTTTTCACTAGTGAACGAGCACCGAGAATCCAATAATTTTGTCGAATAATTCGTATCGTTAATTGTGTGCCGCCGTGTAGCGTTCTTAAATGCGCTTGATCTACTATTACATCACTCAGGTGATGACGCGGTAGAATAATTTGAAAGCGCTCATCATATGAAAGAAAGGAATGGCGAAGCCGCCCGCCAAGACGCAACTGGTCCCTTCGATCGAGAAAAGGATTCAAAGTTTGTAAGGGCGAAGCTCATAGAAGCGGAACGCTTTTCTTCATCGATTCGATTTCAGCCTTGAATGATGTGAATTGAATTTTCCTAATGCAATATTCGCGAGCTTCTTGGATATCGCTGGCCACGATCATTTCATTACACGTTACTTTTTCATTTTTGCGCACACGGTATCTTCGTATCGCACACTTAATTCACGCGGTAACACGAAGCAATTTTCCCCAACTCGAGAATCGATTGGAGAAGTCTTCGTCTTCTCCGAAACTTGGTGCTGCGTGTACGTTCGCGCGCGAGCGTTCTTCGCTTTCGACATCGTTGATCGTTGTCTTCTCCTGCCACTTCGGAAGTTGAGTTCGGCCAAAAAACGGAGCTCTTTCTCAGCCACGGTGGTCCTACCCACCACAAGGGATGTTCGATTAACTCGTCAACTGAAATTCCGCGCGAAGCACAATCGGCCGGGTTGTCTCGCATTGGAACATGACGCCACCTCAACTCCGGTAACTTCGTTTGCACTCCGAAACGCGATTCGCGACGTACGGCTTCCAGCGAGACAGATGCTGTGACAGCCAAGCGAGCGCGACGGTAGAATCCGTCCATCCATACACGGGTATGGTTTCGTAACGAAGCGAATTTCTTACGTATTCGAGCAGGTGTGCTAATAGCACAATTGCACTCAATTCTAACCAAGGAATCGAGACAGTCTTAATAGGCGCGACTTTTGTTTTCGCGGCGAGAATCTGTACCGCAATATCACTCGGCCAATGAAGAACGCGCACAAAAACAACAGCAGCGTAAGCGCGGGTTGAAGCATCGGCAAATCCATGTAACTCGATAGCCGAATTTTCACATGTGCGAATCCAGCGCGGGATTCGTAGCTTTGATAATTTCGGGAGATTGTAACAATACCGTTCCCACACTTCTTTAACCTTTAGTGAGACTGGCTGGTCCCAATCTGTTTTTTGTAGCCAGAGATCTTGCATCAATATCTTGGGGGTAATGATCACCGGTGACGTCCAGAGAAGTTCAAATAGACGCGCGATATGCGATAAAATTGAGCGCTTCGTGACGCTCGATGAGGATACTTCTTCCACTTGAAACGTGAATGCATCTACATTTGGATTCCAATTTATTCCGAGTACCTTCATTTTTTCATCCGAATAATCAGCAATGTTTATTGCAAGTTCATGTTCTTTATCATGAAGGTCTTGAAGAAGTGCAATCTCGTTTGAAGACCACCGCCTTAATTGAAATCCGCCTCGTTGTAATAATTCGTTCACTTCGTCCCGAATTTTCCGCGTTTCATCGAAACTGTCCGCGTCAAATAAAACATCGTCGACGTAAGTCGAGTTTCGCACGAAGTCGACCGCCCTTTTAGAATATTTTCCTTCGTCATTCGCGAGTTGTAAAAATACGCGATTCGCGAGGTACGGCGCACACGCGGTACCGTAGGTAATAGTGAGAAGACGATAAGCGTTGACAGAATCTTGTTTTTCCTTTCGCCATACTATGCGCTGGTAATCGGCATCGTCCGGATGGATTCGGATTTGCCGAAACATTTTGGGAATATCGGCTAGGCAGACGAATTGATAGCGTCGCCAGTTCAACAGAATCATTGCAATATCCTGTTGCAATTTCGGTCCTGTTAACAGATACTGATTTAATGAAGTTTCGTTCGAAGTCGCACTTGACGCGTTGAACACTACGCGCAGACGGGTCGTCGCGCTGCTTTCTCGAATGACGGGATGATGCGGCATGTAGAGCAGCTTATAATTTCTTTGAAATTCTTGCGCCCTTTCTGTATGTCCCATGGCTTCGTACTCGCGAAGAAAAGCGTTGTACTCTTGGTCGACGTCCGGTTTTTTTGCCAAACGTCGTTCGATCGCACCGTACCTTGTAAGCGCAATTTCGTGACTCTCCCCTAGATTCGGAGGTACTCCATTGCAAAAAGGAAGTCGTACGATATAGCGACCATTTGAGTCGCGCGAGTGAGTGCGGACAAAATGCTTCTCGCACTCTTCTTCCTCTGGTGTGAGGAATTTCTGCGAGGGAACTTCCTCGATTTCCCAAAATCTCTGCAACATTATATCGATGCTTGGAGATGCGAGACAATGCAGAGACGCCTGGGATGAAACCTTGCTCTGATAAGCGCTGGTAGGACCTGAAATAATGCAACCTAAGGTCGTAAGTTGCGCGGTTGGCGACCCCAAAGCTCCTTTCTTTATGGGTTCTAACAGGAGATGTCCGTAAATATCTGAGCCGATAAGAACGCTTATCGGTTCGGAACTGTGAGGCTCGGGATCGGCCAGAGCCAGTCCCTTTAAATGCGGCCATGTACCGGAATAACGCGCTTTCGCTGCGGTGTACGACGATATTTTTTGGTAGAGGTACGCTACGAGAGGTAGACGCGGACCATTGCCACTGCACGATTGCAGTGAGACATTTACGCACGACGTTGCGTGGCCGGTAAACTCACTGCCAAATACATTGATACCGAGATTCGCCCGGTGTCGCGGAGTACGCAATCTTTGCGCAAGAGACTCCGTAATGAAAGTATGCGACGATCCCTGATCAAGTAGCGCACGAGCCTTGATTTCCCGATTTTCTTTGGTGTGAAAGCGTACCCATGCGGTAGCTAATAAATCATTTGAGTGTGCGATATTTTCCTGAAGGGCTATCATTGATTGTGAATCCGGTTTCGCGCATTTAAATGAGGTTCTTTGTAACCACTTTGTTGACACAGTGAGTGTAGAAGTCGTTGGTCCGTCGGAGGACGTACTCGGTATACTTGCGTCGCGTTCGACACTCGACGTAACAGCTGATGCTGGTGAAGCGGGAAAATCGCGATGAAGAAGCGTGTGATGCGGCTCATTACATTTTTCACACCATTTTTCATTCGGACATTTTATTGGAAAGTGTCCGGAGCGCAAGCAATTAAAACACACGCTTTTTTTCACGCGATTTGATACTGTTCATCCAGACTTTTTTTTCCCAAAGCCGGACAATACGCGAGCCAGTGTTCTTTGTTGAAACACACACACTGTCGCGAGGTTGTATTATGTACATTTGCTTTACCTTGTCCCTTTAACTTTGCTTGCTCGGACGTTTTGCACGATGAAATTCCTCTTATTATTTCCGTAAGGAAATCCTTAAGTTCTTGAAATGTAGGAATTTCTTGCGAAGCTCCTAATTTCAAGTTCCATTCCACTCGCGTACGCGTACTCAATTTTTCTGACAGCATATAAACTAATAAATCGTCCCAATATTCGACGGGGCGTGACAAGTTTTTAAGCGTTGCTAAAGACGAGATCACTGTGTCTCGCAGACGCTTGAGTTCGGAGGCGTTTTCAAATTTCATCGCGGGCAAATTCGCAAACGCGTGAATGTGAGAAAAGATTAACGCGTGGGGATTGTTGTATTCTCCCTCAAGTATTTTCCACGCACCTTTATAATTTGCATCCGAAACCGTCACGTGTTCGACTAATAGCGCGGCTTCTTTAATTAAAAATGATTTCAAATAATCAAATTTTTTGTCCTTGCGTTAACGAATTATTATCACTGACGAGCGCGTTAAACGAGTCACGAAAACTCTCCCACTTTGTCGAGTCGCCGTTACACTGCGGAATCGTGATTCATGGGAGCGCGAACGACGAGGGCCCGGAATTTTCACTGATTATCGTAGAATGAGAAATTTTTGGCGCAGCACTTGGTTCTGATACCTTTTCTACGGTATCTAAAATGTCCGTAAGGTAGTCGAGAGCCTCTTCATAATCTGCTTCAGCTACGATAAATTCGCCCGTTCGAAAATATTCATCCTTTTGTTGAGCTTCGGTAGTCGTTTTCTGAAGACTATCAGGAAGACATTGTTATTTTCACCTTTTAAAACTTCGAAATTTCAGCTTTGTTGCGCGCGCTCAAGAGCGAGAAAATATTCTCGAATTTTGCGCGAAAATCACTTTTACACAAACTAATTAATTTCACACAGAATTCTTTTTCCGCAATCTGAATTCCCCTTTTCTTCAAATTCACTTCTGATATCCGGCTCGAAAGACCTTAAATAATGTTACTATTGCCTTCGATAGTAGCAGCATTATTTCATATATATTTTGTTTACCGGTCTATCGAATTTGAGGAGGAGGCAGAAATAAGACGGGAACTTTATTAAACTGCATTCTGTTTATCTTGCGCTTTATTCGATGGTGCCACACGAATATAATTTCGAAGGAGACCTTTCTCCTGGATGCTTATAGACTTAACTGTCTTAATTTTCGGATTTGCGGTGGTATTGTTCAGAGGCCCAGCGAGTTCGTCGGCGGGACGTCGCCCAGTTTTTGTTAGTGGCGACCTTCTTTTTTCTGAGGCAAAAACACTGCAAACTTTCCTTAGTTGAGCAAAGTAAGACTTTTTGAAATTTTATCAAGCGAATATTCAATATTCACTTGAAATCTCTCGGGTCTTGAACAACGATTATATAAAAGTACAACGTATGCATCACCCAAGTACTGTATTTACGTACAAGCAAATCTACGAGAAATGTACACAAAATTGTCAAACCGTAAAAATACTATTTTTCGCAACAATTTATTTTAAGAAACCACATTACTATTATAATAAAAAGTTCGAATCACGATTATATAAAAGTACAACGTATGTATTACACAAGTACTGTATGGATGTATGACTGGGAATGCTGTGCAACGACTTGGCGTGCATGGTTAAGAAAAAAAGCTCGGCGAAGGATGACGTTTTCTCAACAAATTCACTATCACGTTAAGAAAGACAAATTGACGCAATTTATTACGTAACTGCAAATCAAGTTTCTGATTCCGCATAGTACAAATAAAAAATCAGCGATGTATCCCATGGCTCTTGAAATCTCAATTTATTTACATAATTTGAAAAGTTACGTCGAAGTATTCACTTTATACTCTATTACAGAACCACCATACATCTAATGAAATCGATTGCGTCGCATAAATGTTCGTGTAATAGACATAGTTCTGGCAGGCTGAACATCTCATTTCTAATAATTTTGTGCATCTGATGCAGTAAGTGATGTGATGTTACAATTTGAAATAATCTAAGTACATAAATTATTGCAAAAGTTACTTATGGAAGCGGTAGGAACGTTTTTCCAAGAAAATCGTGTATCTTCCCGAGCGTTTTTTCTTAACCGTACACGCCAAGTCGTTGCACAGCAGTTCCAGTCATACATCCATACAGTAGGTGTGTGATGCATACGTTGTACTTTTATATAATCGTGATTTGAACTTTGTATTATAATAGTAATATGGTTTCTTAAAATAAATTGTTGAGAAAAATAGTATTTCTAGGGTTTGACAATTTTGTGTACGTTTCTAGTAAATTTGCTTGTACATACATACCGTACTTGTGTGATGCATACGTCGTACATTTATATAATCGTGATTCAAATTACCGGTCACGTGAAGTTTTTTATGACCATATTTGCATAATCCAACGAAAGATTTATTTCAAGATAAAAATTCCAATGGACAAGTTATTTTCGAAAGCCAGGCAAGAACTCGCCAACTAAATAGTACCCATATGCAAATGAGAATGAAATTAAGTCGCCATTGTAATACAAACAAAGCAACCAACCACAATATATAATAACGTATGATCATAAATGCAAACAATAAAATAACAACATTTAATAAAACTCAAACAATCCTAAAAGCCTTGAGAATTTATTTGAGCACTCGAAATATCGCTTTTCCATGGCCGTTATTCATCTACCGAAGTGTGGTATTGCGATGTAGATTAATAATCAAACGTAATCGATGACGAGCCGGGCGAGCACCGCCTATCGTCTTGTTCCGTGTATATTTAAACTTCGCTGAGCTTCTCTTCTTATCCATGCACGCTAAGTCGTTACACAGCATTTCCAGTACACTTGTGTGGCACTTAAGTTGTGCTTCTATTGGGAGTACAAATAAGTCTCCGCCGTTTGACAAAAGATGGCCCCACCAGGAGGTTATGGTTGAAATTGACAGATGTAAAACGACATATCGTAAGGTTGGACATCGGGCAAGACCATAACCTTGAAATATTAGCGATTTTGTGTCAGCACCACATAATTTTTTTGTGCAAACATGTCTAGTTTTGGGTCGAATAAGCGTCATTTGCGGGAACTTTTGATTTACTTCTTGAATTTGAAAAAATTGGCAGTTACGGCGCATCGATTGCTTCTAGAAGCATACGGTGAGGCTGCTTTAAGTGAGAGAAGTTGTCGTGAGTGGTTTAAAAAATTTAAGAACGGTGAGGTTGACGTCGAAGACACAGAACGTAGCGGAAGGCTGAAAGTGGAAAGTGGGCAATGATCCTTTCGCAATCATTGTCTTGTCCTCTTTTTTTAATTATATTGACGAATAGGAGATTTAAGCTCGAGGCAGTAAGCGAGCGAACCTTGCGTTAAAGAAAGGGGCGGGGAGGGGGGGGGGGGGCTCGTTCAAAGACACGTGACGAACAATCGTCACCGTGTACTCCGATCTAAGGGGTCACACCACTGTAGAATTTTTTAGAAATTGATTTTTTTCACTTGACTTTAGAGATGCTTTGAACCATATAGAATAAGGGGAAAAAAGTTTTGTACCTGTAAAACAAGGTCCGCAGGCCCGTGTGTGAGAGATCGACCGTTTTCCTCGAAACACACTTTTTTTAAACGGAACGCAGGATGACTCCAACAATTTCCATTCTTTTCACTCCAAATTTTGAGTACACCTTTAAAATAACATTCCGAAGAGAAATACGTACGGGATTTTCCATGAGTTAATTATAACATGAGTTATTAACAAATGAGCGTCCTTTGATCTGTCGAAAATTAAGATTTTGGTTTAACGCTTGCCAATTACACCAAGAATAACATTTTCACAATCCTCTACGAACTTCTCTAGCTATACTCGTGTAAATTAATAGAAATTTTAATTTTTTTTTCTAAAATCAAATTTGCGTCGCCCATACTTCATGCCGCAGAGCGTCTCAAATTCAACATGCCTCGCCAGAACGGCTCCAGCTTCACCATTTGGTTCAATTTTCAAATATAAATTTCGTCTTGTTTACTTGAAGATATGACTAATACATTCTTGAATATTAGTATTCTCTTATTTGTGCTACTACAAAAAAAAAATTGTGAAATATCACTCAATTTTGGACGTTCACAGTAGTGTAAACCCTTGAGGTAAAATGAGCGCCCGCTCTTGATTTCTATTGATTTTGTTCACATTTTAACCAGACCATAATACATTTTAACCATATCATAATACATGTTTGAATGAAATTTCAGAACAGTTGACTATTTAGATTGGGAGATAATGGGTTTTTAAATAGCAACTTTTAACACTGCAGGGACTGCATTGACCCAAAGTCACATAATTCGTCGTACCATTCTGTTTTGTTTATTAAGTTTGAAAACAAAATGTTTAGATAGCAAACTAGTTCGGGAACGAGTGAAAAAAGTTTGGATTGTCTTTACTATACAGTTTTTTTTAAAACGTCCAGTGACGACAGAATAACTCTCGGTAAAAAATATTTGTCCCCTATAATAAGAAGACATTATGCAACATCGCGGAACAGTATTGCTGTACCCTGAAAAGACAGGAATTTTTATATTGCTCATGCATGAAGTTCAAAGACCCCATGCGACGATATCGAGCCCGGTATTTCACAAGCCCGATATTCCGCTCGACTCAGCCGGAAAAACACTGAATCGCAATCGAACGATTCGAACGTTCTCGAACGATTGGTTGCGAAAACCCGAGTTAACAATTAGCCGAAAGATTCAATCGAAAGGCAGTCTTCGGCCAGAAGCCGAGGAGGTCGGTCTCAAGGCATAAAAAAGAATTGTTATATTGTTGCCTAATTCTAAATAAAATATAAGTTGTTCGAGTTACAATATCCCGAGTTGGAGATTCACTCGCAACGGGAAAAGTCCCCACATACCCTCGCCCTCGAGCATCCGACAATCCACGGTGTCAACTTACTCGAGAGCGAGATTCCGTGCTCTCCGCGCATCGTCAGAAGCCGGGGCCCAACGTTGGTGGCAGCGGTGGGATTCCCGCAATTGGGGATACCGCGACTTTGCATTACACAACTTGAAAAAAAAGAAAGAAACATCCTATCCAACGTACAAAATAAACTGAACGCAGCAAGTGCTGAAACGGAGGTCAACGAGTGATCCGATCGACGACCGTCGAACCGGACAAATAAAAAGAATAAGTGCGGCGTAAGCAAACACCCGAGTCAACCATACAGAGCTGTCGAAAAGCAACCAGATCCCGAGGATCATCGATACCAGACCGACCCAAGGACGACGACTCACTAAATACCTTCTACAACGGAACAACAAAGCGCACGAGAACAGCAAACCAAAGCAACACGACAACAGGGAACAACACTGGCAATTTCCTGCCAAACAGCTACGAGAACGAGGTCAACGTCTTGTGAACAACCGACTACAAAGCATCGATCAACATGAGGCGCATCATCGTACTGTAAGTGACGGAACATTTATCAAAAAACACCCTCCAAAGCCAAAAAATTGAACTTTAATGTCAAACGAAGACGAGCGTCGTAAATTATACCGATTAACGGGTAACAACAAATTATCGCGTTCATTAAATTCAATTTTCGACGAACTCATTGCGAGAGATCGTCCCGAGAATCTAACAGTCGAACAAGAACTACAGGAACCTAGGAAAAAGCGATTTCGATCCGCAACAAGTTCAGACGACAGTCCAAATTCAAAAAATTCCTCAAATTGGCCGACAGCTGCGAAACGTACCAAAATTCGATCCGCAGCAGATCGAACTGTTCATTTTTCTGATCAATCATCAGATTCTGATCAATCTCCTGAGAATATAGACACTAGACGTGGTCGCGAAATAGAAATTCAAGAATTTTCCCTGCTCCAACTTAATTCAGATAACATGGCACAAGAAAATGATTTCATGACCGTAAAGGAGGCGCGAAGCCTCATTTTCCGATTTGACGGCCAAAAACCTGAAGAAGTGGACGATATAATTGAAGCATTCGGCTATGCAAACGGCTGCGTTGCAGCAGCCGATAGACATTTCCTTTTACAATCCGTGTTAGCAATAAAAGTGATAGGAAAAGCGCGAAAAGATATCCGATATAAAGAAATTGAATTGTACCAACAATTTAAAGAAGCAATTACAGCATTATATGGAACGCGACGTACAGTAGCCGCGTTACAGGTCGATTTCAATACGTGTAAGCAAAAATACAACGAGAGCGTGTTAGCGTACGGTCTACGACTCGAGGCGATAATGATAGAATTAATCGAAGCCAGCACAACCGAGGCAAGATCGCCTGCGGAAAAAAGAACAATTGAGACATATGTTAGGCAGTTAGCCCTATACAACTTCGAAAGAGAACTTCGAAAGGAATACCAAGTCATCGTAAAGGCTCGACGATTCTAGGATCTCGGATCAGCGCTTAAAGGAGCAATGGAAGAGGAAAAATCGGTACAAGGAGGCGAATCCATAAACAAGCAGACTCATCTGGAAAAACGAACGCCGGTGACGTGCAATAAATGTCACAAAATGGGACACTTAGCAAAGGATTGCCGATCCAACACATCGTCTTACGCAAGATACAGCCTACCAGGTCCATCAAAAAGCGTGCATCAACTCAACATCACTTGCAATTACTGCAAAAAACCGGGACACGCGTACAAGGATTGCCGAAAAAGGAATTGACAACAAGGACAAGGAAACGGATATCGACAGACACCGGGAACCGGGTATCATCAAAATCATCAAATTAATTATCAGCAGGGCCAAGGAACCAGCTCCTACAATAAGAGTGGGCCCCCAGGGCGCCCAAATCAGTATCACTGGAACGCAAATAAAAATAGGCCAAAAGAAGACAGTCCGAAGGAAGAAAATCGCAACGACAGCGAAAAGAAAAAAAACAATTGGATCATTTTCGCTCGATATGGTAACGGCAACAAACGAAGACAGGCCAAGAGAAGACAATTGCAACGACAGCGAAAACAGGAAAATAATTAGGTCATTTTCGCTCGATATGGCAACGGCAATGAACGAAGACAAAAAACGCAACGTCAGAAAAATAATCGTAGCATCGAATACAGGTCCGTCCAAAAGAAAAAATACAAGGAAGAAAATAAAATGATACTGGATAACGACGATCAATTCTGGAGGTGCCACTAGCGACTTCCACATTGCGTCTCCCCAGGCCAAAGACAAAATCCTTACGTTGAAAGGAGACACCGGAGCCCAATGTAGTCACATAAAAAGAGTATATTAAAAAAGGACACAGAAATAATAGAAGAAATGATCGAACTCAGAGGAATCGGAGGAAAAAAATTCTACGCACTGTGTAAAATTATGCTTATGCTCGGAACACCCGCAGTAAACGTAGAACACGGATTCTACGTAATAGATGACGCAGTACCACTGGAAGTAGACGGGATAATGGGTTTGGACCTCATGAGAGAGCACAACGTCGACATCCTAAACGGAAGACATATTAAAATATACGGACATCTGATCCCCATGCTGGACGGAACGAATACATTTAAACTACCTCCCAGGGCAGAGTAAATGTTATACGCAAAAATATTGACGGCAAAAAAAGGCTGTGTCGCAGCAAAAGAAGTGCGACCAGGAGAAAAGATAGGCGGATGTTACGTCCACCCAGAAGGACATTCCTGCCTCATAGTAGTGCGAAACACAAACGATGAAGAAATCGAAGTAGAAAGGCTATCGGTGCAAATTGAAGAAACTAACGAAGAAAAGCCAACCGAAGAAAAGTAAATAGAGCTGTACCGATTGAAGAAAAATTAAAAAGAAAACGAAAAATATAGAAAGAAATCAAAGGAGATTCGAACTTAAACCCAGAAGAAGAAAAATTCCTACGCGAATTCGCTGATGCATACGCTGTCGTCTTCCATTTAGAGGAAGAGTCGCTTGGGTGCACCGCTATAGTGGAGCACCGCATAAGCGTACGACCAGGGACGACGGCAATAAATATTCGTCCATACCGATTACCAGAAGTCCACAAGCAAGAAGTGATGGCGCAGACAAAAGAGATGCTAAAGAACGAAATCATTCGACCGAGCAAGAGCCCATGGAATGCTCCTCTACTCGTCGTTCCAAAAAAGCCTGACGCCGACGGAAACGTACGCAAGAGAGTGGTAGTAGACTTCCGAAAACTAAACGGAGCAACAGAAGGAGATTTGTATCCATTGCCCAACATTACCGAAATATTGGACCAATTGAGACGAGTAAAATACTTCACGACTCTCGATTTGGCATCGGGATTTCATCAAATTCCAATGGCCGAAAACGACAAGCAGAAAACCGCTTTCTCCACTCCTCTCGGATATTACGAGTTCAACCGAATGCCATTTGGATTAAAAAACGCCCCACCAACCTTTCAAAGGCTGATGGACGCTGTACACGCTGGATTATAAGGACTAAAATGCTACGTATATCTCGACGAAATAGTATTGTACGGATCATCGGGCGAAGAACATAACAAAAGGCTGACAGAAGTATTCGATCGCCTGAGAGAAGCCCAATTAAAGGTTCAACCTAGGAAATGTCGATTTCTGCGAACAGAAACCCAGTACTTGGGACACATTATTACCGAAGTGGGAGTAAAACCCGATCCGGAAAAAATAGAGGCTGTACAACGATTTCCAGCCCCGAAAAACGTAAAAGAGGTACAATTATTTCTGGGACTAGCCGGATATTACCGAAAATTCATACAGGACTTGTCTAGACTCTCAAAGCCGTTAACAGAACTGATCAAGAAAGAAAACAAATTCATTTGGGCCAAAAACTGCGATAAAGTGTTACGTCCAGAAGGGATGATTCTGTTTTATGTTTATTATTTATTCGGGTTCTGAAGGTTCTCGTTCAATGTTGGGATTTTGCCGCACGTCCCATACGGGCCCGGCACTCTTCGCAGCCGACGCACTATTGCCTCTGCAACGGTGGTGGCCTTTAAATCGGGAATCGGTTCAGCAAGGCAGTACTTTGATAAGTTATCCTGCATCGTCAGTATATGTCTATTTCCATGGGGCGACATAGGCAACGGACCGACGGTATCAAGGGATACCTTATCAAATGTGTCTGCCGGGGTGTCCGTTAAGAGCATCGGTTCGCGAGTCTTTGCTCGAACGAGTTTATACTCCTGACAGCTTTTGCACCGACAAATATAATTATGTACGTCGTTTTTGTGGATCGGCCAGTAAAACCGTTCTCGGACTCGCCTATAGGTCTTGGTGACGCCCTTATGGCCACCGATAAGGCTCGAGTGCATTTCTTTGATTATCGTCTCCCTCAAGTCTGGGGGAGGGACCTGGGTCCTCCCATACCAGAGTGCGACACTTATCCCCTTATTTTAGAAAAGAGAATGGATAAGGGGTAGGAGCTTGTCGGGGGCAAGTTCGTCCGTGAAATCGCCATGACGGGATATGCGAAATGATTGCACATTCAATCGCCTCATTTTCCGTTCAAGAGTCGTCAGACCATCCCGAATTTTATCGAGACTTGTGTCGTCATAATACCGGGCTTTGATTAGGACACTAAAAATTCGGTGTTGTCCATACTGCGTCACCGCAATTTGTCCAATCGTCTAATTTTTCCCCCGTATGGATTCCGAGTTGAGTAATCCCAGATCCGATAATAATCTACCTATCGGGGTAGTCAACTCGCCGTCAGCAGAGATGAAATGTACATAATTATCCCTCCGGTATGTGAGGTTTTCACGGTCCCCAACAATTTCCGAGTTTGTTTTACTGGGATTGGGATTCAATTGCGAATTTGGTACGTCAGATTCACCCGACGCGGCATCATAATAGGGTTTGGCTAACTCTTTGCGAGGCAACAGCTGACCACGTGGATATAGGGCCTTCGCCAGCGAGCAACTTTGTTTTGGAGACATGATTGTATACCTCTCTTTGTCCCACTCGCGTGACAGCCTTGTAGTCGCCTCGTGGCTAGTCGGATGAAATTCGATGCGAGACCTCAATGATGGTTGTATGCCTGGAGGAAAAAGATAGGATAAGGCGCTCGAGCGGAGTTTGCTGCCATCCCTTCCGAAAGCGTCGAGAGTGCGATCGACGCTCCGTGCTCTTCGCACTCGTCGTCTGCTTCGCTGTCTCGCTCACTCCCGCGTGAATAACGGGACCCTACAAAGCTAACTCTTCGCAAGAGTTCCTCTTCTATGATCTGTTGCCGCCGCTCAGATAATTTATTTAGCCGGTTGCGAAGTACATGATCGTCTCTATCTATGATAGGGTCCAAGTCATTAAGTACCTCACGGATCGTTTCATCGACCTCCTCGCCATCCGAAAGGTGTCTGGGCAAGGATATCTCAACAACATCAGTGGATTTTTCCTGATTCTCGCAGAATTTTTCTTCGAGTTGTTTCAACGACTCGTCGAATTTTCCGAAGGTGCGTTGTAACTCTTCGCGAATTGATTGATTTACATCGGGGACGATCTCCTCCACCGGTGTGCTGTCCTCCGTTTCACTAGGAGGACAATCGACAGAAACAATCGTGTTTTCATGACCCACAGATCTTGTAGTGAGTCTGGCATCTACGGGTACTGGAGGTGGGCAAAGTGTCTTATCGGCCAGCTGTGCAGACCGTTAAAGAATTCTTCGTTCCGAAGGAAGGAGAGGAGCAGGGAGCATGCTGCGGTTGAGCCGCTGTATCGGCCGCCGTTCCTCCCCCGAATTCGTCCTGGAAGACTCTACATAGTTCGGCCCCGCTCGTACCGCGTTCGGGTCAGCTGTTCGTTGACGCGTACGCAAGCCTACGGGGTTCTGAGCAGTAGGATCGAGGTGTCTTGGATTTCTTTGCCCTGCGCGAGGTTCATTCGGAGCGGGGTGCAACCGTGGTCTCCTGTTATCTATAGTACCATAGGTGGGCGATCTGTTTCCTCCGACTCGCTAGATTCCGATGATAGTGGATTTATAGGGTTACGGGAAAGAGCGTCTGCATTAATATTCAGCTTTCCGGGTTTATCAATAAACTCGTAGTCGTAATTTTGGAGGCTCAGTCTCCACCGCACTAATCTTTTGCCTGGATCGCTCATAGAGCCAATCCATTTAAGTGGCTCGTGGTCGGAGACAAGTTTGAATTTTCGACCATATAAATACGGCTGATAATGCTCCAAAGCCTTCATTATAGCGAGACACTCCTTCTCTGTCGTGCCATAATTTACCTCGGCGGGTAGGAGTATACGGGAAAAATAGGCTATTGGGAAGTCAAAGCCATCGTGCTCTTGACTTAACACTGCCCCGACCGCATAGTCCGACGCGTCCGTGGTAAGCTTGAATGGTTGGTTAAAATCAGGGAATTTAAGTATGGGTTCCGTGCATAGGGCGTTACGTAGATCTCTGAAACTCCGCCGCTGTGCATTTCCCCACTCAAACTGCCTACCCTTTTTTAAGAGGTCGGACAGCGGCTTGGCACGACCGGAGAAATTCTCGATGAATCACCGGTAATATCCCGCGAGTCCGAGGAACTGCCGGATATTTTTCGCCGTTTTCGGCGTCGGGAAGCGCCTTACAGCCTCGAGTTTGCGGGGATCGGGTCGCAGACCGTCCCGCCCAATGATATGTCCGAGATAGCATACCTCTCTTTTGAGGAATTCGCACTTGTTGGGTTCTAGTACGAGATTTGCATCCCGCAACCGCGACATTAATCGACGAACCTTTACGTCGTGTTCTTCCAACGATCGAGCGAATACAACGATGTCGTCAAGGCAAACGAATAACTCGGCCCCTTGAAGACCTCGAAGCGTACTGTCCATCAATCGCTGAAAAGTTGCAGGTGCATTCTTTAAACCTTCAGGCATGCGAGCGTACTCATAATGACCGTTTGGTGTTGAGAACGCGGTCTTCGGGCTATCTCGTAGATCCATAGGGATTTGTTGGAAACCACTTGCCAGGTAAAAAGTTCAGAAGTACTGAGCTTTACCCAACTGGTTCAATATATCGAATATATTGGGCAGTGGATGGCGTCAGATATGGTTTTCTCATTCAATTTCCGGAAATCTACTAATTATACGGGGATTGCGATGGTGCGATTACTCCATTCTCGAGTTTCTTGCCGATTTGAGTTTCGACTTCTTCTCGATGTATGGGCGAGTGTTCACTGGCAAGTCATTTTGTGTTGGTATTTGATGTCTGATAAGGTTCGTATAAGGCAAACTATCGCCGGGTAACATCAATCGGTTGGGGTCTTCTTCCACGATTCTGCGAACGTGAGCAGGCTCGAGGTTATTCAACTCGTCCAAGCGCAACGCTTCCATCACCGCTTTCACTTGATCTTGGGGCGGCGACGCTTCATCGTCTGACGACTCGCTGTCCCCGCTTGTGCCCGCATGGTAAAATTCAAAGGGCAATATTTTCTGTGGCGTAACTTCGATGTTTACGTCGCGAGTTAGCGTATTTATGGCGAGGACATGACATATCCCATTCTTTTGCAATACGAGAGCGTTACCTATGTACAACCTGGGCTCGGTTTTTATTCGCGGTAAATAACCTTCCAGAAGATCCGGATTTGTGACCGCAACAGGCAAGGGTTTCCGCGTTCGAGCTTTGATGGTAAACATTTTCTTGCTAGGCGCGGGAGGCTTTCTGTCTGCGTTAGTTCGCGGCGAATCATTTGTCAAGAGCGGTCGCGGCCGAATAGGGTCGCTCATCATTACGGGGGCATTATGATGGAATGATACTTCGGCCTTTTCACGGTGCATAAACGATCTACCGAGTAGCCCGTTGCTTTCCGTCACGAATTCCTTGACCACGTGAAAAGTGTGGGGTTGATGATTTATCGTTAATATTACTGTGCTCAGCGACCACCCCTTTTCATTTGTCGGACCAACGTACTCGCGCGACTTGTCCGGGTCATACGTGACGCCATCACGGAGGGCACGAAGTTTGATGAAATTTAAACTTGACCCAGTATTGCAATAAAATTTTTGAACCCCGTCAACGAGCTGTGGAGCGAATAGTGTTATCACGGGTGACTCTATTTTGTCATCGGTTTCCGATGGGGCATCTATCGCTTCGCGTTTGGCACCTAGTTGGTGATGTTTCCGTACTGCCGTGTTTCCTGGAATTTCACAGTCCGTTTCTCGGTCACTGGAAGACTCTGGCTCGCCGTGTCTGAACGACGAGCCCCCTTCGTGTTTAAATGCTCCGAGCTCTGCGGATTCGGGCCACGTCGGTCGCCGAGGGGCGGGGGTATTGACTGCTCATCGCGAGATCATCTTCGAGTGGCGGACCAAGGGCAACACCTGCACCCACCCGTATAGACGCAGCAATACCTGTGGTTGCAGCCACCCCTGTTTTGATATTGTATAACGATCCGCTCATTCCAAGGACAACGCCCACAACCCGAGCCGCGTAGGCAACAATAACGCAACTCACAGCCACCTCGATCATCTGGCGACCTAGATCGAGTGAGTCTAACAGGCGAATCGTCCCGGTGTTTTAATATCCCCAAAGGCCTGAAATTTTCCAACCAGCTGGGACTACGGAAGCTCGGCGAAGGCTCTCTTTGCGGTGTCTCCCGTCCGGGTTCAAGATGTGTCGCGGGGGAGGATGAACGCGAATCTCCACCCCTTGATTATGTTTTGGCGATCAATGCAAGAGCGTCTCCGACCGTGACGCGCGAACGTTCTCCAGTTGATGATTCTACCGACCCGGCTAACGAATCTGAGGATAAACCCTCTACTATCTCAAGCGCTTCCCGAAGGGATTTTGGTTTCGCGACATAGAGTAATTCGTTTAGTCGCGACGGTAACGCTTGGCGGAAAGATTCGAGGGCCAGGGTCGCTATCGGGTCAACATTAATTTCGGAGGCCTCTGTTCCCAATTCTTCCCTCCAGGCGGTCCGAGCAAGGCTCATTAACCTGAGAATTCGGAGATACAGGCTCCGAGGTGTTTTACCTTGTTTCAGTCTCAATCCGTAGAGTCTACCCAACCAAGAGTTGAAATTTCGTCGGTGGGTTAAACCGTCGCATAGAGCAGACGTTAATTCTGTAACTGTTCGGATTCTCTGACCTTGTACGCAAGCGCGCAGCTCACCCCGTAGCCTGCTCAATACCCCCGTTACGAATTCGGCTATTTGATTGGCTGGTACAAACGCGGCTGCATTTTGGATATTTTGCAAATAGTCATGAGGAGGTATCGAGGTCCCGTCAAACTCGGGTATGGACACCAGTCTATTTGTCAGGTTGATGCCACTAAGTATCACCGATAGATCGGCCGGGGTTACGGTTTAATTAAGTGAACCGTCCAGTCCCGCCCCAGCCCCGTTGGTATTGTCCCGAGATCCGTTATTCATTTTAACTATTTTTATACTACGGAGGAAGTGGAAAATTCGATACACAAATCACGGATTCGATAAGATAAAATATGATTGGTTCGATTTTTCAAGAATATTTCTTTGAATTTATTAACGACGTTTCCGAAATCCCACTAGTCTCTTCGTGCGCGATGCAGGCAGGTTATCCCACTGCTGCCATCAATTTGTTACGTCCAGAAGGGACGATTTTGTTTTATGTTTATTATTTATTCGGGTTCTGAAGGTTCCCGTTCAATATTGGGATTTTGCCGCACGTCCCATACGGGCCCGGCACTCTTCGCTAGTGGGACTTGGGAAAGGAGTTTTTCCGACGTGATCGGAAATAAAGTCATGAATAATGGACGAAAGAGGTTGGGGGTAACAAACAAAATAAACTTATGATTTATTGATATTACTTACAGTAGGCCGCGTTGCGCGGGGACAATTTTCCCCGCGGTCTCGTCACACATACACTCCCGCTCTCTAACGCGGGGACAATTCAGTGGCGTAGCGTGGATTTTTGCCGCCCGGGGCTAACCCTAAATATGCCGCCTCCCCACCCTATTTTCGCTACTAAGTGCCGCTCGTTGCCGCCGCCCCACATCGGCGCCGCCCGGGGCCATGCCCCCTCCCCCACGCTACGCCATTGGGACAATTTCCCCGCGTTGGACTCTCTCTCACACACACCCTTACGCTCTAACACGGGGACAAATTCCCCGTCCTGCACTCACTCTCCCTATCTTTCGCTCGTACGCTCACGGAAAGTGTTACCGCGTAACACTCCGTAAATAAAATAATGAAATTATGAAAAGATTGTATTTAATAAATAGGCTAATATAGTCTGACGCCTCTGTGCGGGTCCGCCGGGTGATGAACCTTGTCTTATTACACCGCCGCGAGTGCTGCTATTATTAGGAGTTTTTATCCGACTCCAGGAGGGAACCGTGGACCGATCGGAACTAAACGACTTCACCACCACCGAACCGAGGTAGGCTTCCTCGACATCGGTTCGATGGGGGTTTTTGTCGACGTCCACGGAAAATATTCGCCCGCTCCAGGAGTCAGACGGCAAAAATTCCCAGGCCATGGAGTGCCCGATCGGCGGATTTCGCGATCAGGCGATCCCTGATCAGCGAAACCCGACAGGGCACATCCGGCCGCACTCGCGCGGGCTGCACTCGACACCGCGCAGAGGCGTCGTTACAAAAAGTATAAAAAGTATATATATTTAAAAAAATTAAAATGCTCCGTGGGACCGGACGGACCGGACGGATTTTAAAAAACCCTTCGTGGTGACAACCGATGCCTCTGATAAGGCAATTGGCGTGATTTTATCGCAAGGGAAAATCGGAGAAGATCTACCCGTTTGTTACGCGAGTCGTACTCTGTACAAGGCAGAAATGAATTATTCAACAACCGAAAAGGAAATGTTAGCAATAATTTGGGCAGTAGCGCAATTCCGACCATACATTGATGGAACAAAATTCACCATCGTGACGGATCATAAGCCCCTCACTTGGCTTTTCAACGTAAAAGATCCAGGATCACGACTGATGCGCTAGAGAATAAAGATAGAGGAGTTCAACTATATCATCGAGTATAAGGCTGGCAAGAAGAACACGAATGCAGATGCTTTAAGCCGTATGTATGCATTGATGCTGATACGGCAAGCACCCGAGGCGGTGGTACGTCACAAGGACACAGAGAAGCGTGGTAGAGGAAGGCCGCGGAAGGCCTCCGCTCCGCGCCGCCGCCGCCAGTGTCAACAGACCCGAGACATGATGGCCGTGGTCAGCTGGTCCCGCGAGCACGTGGCCGGCCGAGAAGAACAATGCAGCCCGCTAGAGAGGAACGCCAGCGCAAGGCGACAGAGGCTCGCGCGAGCAAGAGCGAACCGCCACTCCCACCAGTGGAGGCGGACCGGCAGCAGGCCCGAGCGGAAAAGAGACGGAAATAGAAAAAGACTCGAGCGCAAGCGAGAGAACAAGCGACAGCGAGAGAACAAGCGACAGCGAGACAGAGACGGAAATAGGAGATCCAGAGTGCCCGAGTGAGGAGGAGCGAGGTACGATTCTGCAAGAGTACCACGACGCTCCTCTTGAAGGCCACCCAGGTGAAAAAAGGATGAAACAACGAATAAAGATAAAGTACAGCTGGCCAGGAATGAATAAAGAAATAGAAAACTACGTAAATCATGCGACAAATGCCAGAAAAATAAAATCACGCGACGCAAGCATGCTCCTATGACTATTACCGACACACCCAAGACACCATTCGTCAAATGTGCAGTCGATATATGAGGTCCCTTACCCGAGACCGAAGCTGGGAACAAATACATCCTGACTTTTCAAGACGCCTGTCCAAGTATAGCGCAGCTATACCGCTAAAAACGCAAGAAGCCAAGGAAGTAGCCAAAGGATTTGCAACTCAAATTGTTTGCAAGTACGGCACTCCAAAATAATTATTGTCAGACCAAGGAACGAATTTTCTGAGCGAAACTTTCAAGGAGAGGTGCCAATTATTCCGGATAAAAAAGATTCAAACGACGGCATATCATCCCCAATCAAACGGAGCATTGGAGCGTTCAAACCGAACTCTCGCAGAATACCTAAAATGTTTCATTAAAGAGGATCAAACGGATTGGGATGAGTGGTTGCCCTACGCAATGTTCACGTACAATACACCTCCGCACACAGCGACAGGTTTCACTCCGTACGAGTTAGTGTTTGAAAAGGTAGCCGATTTACCGACGGCGCTTAAAGAAGCACCACGAAAGATATACTCATACGACGATTATGTCTCCGAGTTACGCGAACGGCTTCGAGCCACATGGCACGTGGCGAAAGAACGATTGGAAAAAGGAAAAGAAAGGGTGAAGGAGGGGCATTATATCACCGGTGGTACGGTGGAGTACCGCCCCGGCGACCGAGTCCTCCCCCACGACACTCAGTTAACCAAGCGTACTATTGGTACAGCGTACCGCAAATGTGGAGTATACCGTACCCTACAGTACCGATAATGTACGGCTACGGGATACCAGCGTACTCGTACCTCCACGGTATCGCTACTGTGGAGTTCCACCGTACTGCAGTTTACGGTGGCTCCACGGTGGCGATATTGTACCGGTACTGTACTAGTAGATTCTCGGCACAGCGTACCGTACGGCGTACCGGTAATGTACCAGTGCCGTACGCACGTACGACGTGGCAACAGTACCGGTACGGCGCACTCCACATGAGGGGTACATTTACGGTACGTGGTTAGCTGGGCACTACTATACGCCGAGGCCGATCAGCGAAGCTTTCCCCTAAGTGGACAGGGCCTTACAAAGTACAGAGCAAAGATTCCGAAGTGAACTACACGATCGGCCGTGGACATAAGGCAGTCCGGGTATATGTAGATCGGATTAAACCCTACGTTACCCACTGTTAATGATATTTTGGCGGGGGAGGCTGACATTTTTCATTAGTTACATAAGTTATGGGGATTTTGAAGTTTCTGGAAACACGTGGTGTCCGGAATTCCATTACGTGTTGGAGGGTTTTTCACACGCTATGCAAGTGAAAAACTGCCGTGTGTGTGTTTGGGTTTGTTTGGATTCTGTGTGCTGTGTGTGTGTGTGTGTGTGTGTGTGTGTGTGTGTGTGCGTGCGTGCGTGCGTGCGTGCGTGCGTGTTTGTGTGTGTGTGTGTGTGTGTGTGTGTGTGTGTGTGTGTGTGTGTGTGTGCGTGTGTGTGTGTGTGCGTGCGTGCGTGCGTGCGTGCGTGCGTGCGTGCGTGCGTGCGTGCGTGCGTGCGTGCGTGCGGGCGTGCGTGCGTGCGTGCGTGCGTCCATGCGTGCGTGCGTGCGTGCGTGCGTGCGTGCGTGTGTGTGTGTGTGTGTGTGGGTGTGGGTGTGTGTGGGAGAGAGAGAGAGAGAGAGAGAGATCAAAGCAGTTTCTGTTTTTATCTCGAATTGAAAACAAAAGTACATTGGTAATATTATACAGCACGTAAACACAAGCATTGTTGTGTTCGTGTGTGCAGGTTCTGGCAGGGGAGGCTGACATTTTTAATTAATTCTCTAAGTTATGGAGATTTAGAAGTTTCCGGAAACACGTGGTAAAATAAGGCATGTCATTCTTCGTCATGATTCGACAATCATACGCTCTCCGGCAATCTGACATAATTGTCGTTCCAGGGAGAATCCTTCTTTTTATCACCTCCAATAACGTTGCTGATGTACGATCTACGACGGTTTTAATGAAGAAACTTTTTTATTCTCTCTCGAAACCGCCGAAGATCCATTCACCATCGACAATGCGGCCACGATTGTATTTTCGTTTTCCGAATTTAGCCTCATCGATCTCCACAATGGTGTCAGGTCCGCCCAACTGCCGGGATGAATTTTTAAACAAATCGTGTTCAAGAACTTCGCGGATGAAATTGGCCCAATCCACTTCAGTGTGCGACTGAATACTCAACTCACGCATGAGAAATTCTTTGTGTGGTGGGTTTGTTAGCAAATATATTGCTATAAACATGCAGCATTTTTCTGGACTCATATTTGAATTTTAAAACCAATTATTAGTGCTTAAAGATTGTTTAAAATTGCACCTTTTTTTGATTATCTTTTTTCCTTTTTTAATTGTCTGCCTTCTGGTGCAACGCCACATTAAATTATCGTTTAGCGTCGCTAATTCACCACACGTGGAACACTTCACTTCTGTACAAATGATGCCGTATTTTTTTAACACTTCTAAACTTTTTTCGCGGTCTTTAAATACATTAATCGCTTCAATAAGCGTTACGTGACATCCTTCACAAGCCATACTCACTTTATCACTGATTTAAGTATTTACCATAAACCGTAGAAGAAATTCGTATGAATTTGTAAACGGGAAAACCAACCAACAGTTTCTGTTTTGATCTCGAATTCAAAACAAAAGTACATTGGGAATATTATACAGCACGTAAACACAAGCATTGTTGTGTTCGTGTGTCCAGGTTTCAATCTACTACAAGTGACGTTGTGAGAATATGAATATCTCATTATGAATATCTCATCACGTGTTTCCGGGAACTTCAAAACTCCATAATTTATGGAATTAATAGAAAATGTCAGCCTCCCCCAACGGAATATCACTTACTACAATGGAATCAACAACTACATGGCGAAAAAAAATGTTGCCATCGAAATTAGGGTGGTGTCCCGATTATGCATAATTACCTAATTTTGTAATATAAATTTCATTTTGCTCACTTGAAGATATGATTAAGAACATCTTTGAATATTAGTATTATCTCATTTGTCCTTCTACCAAAAAGAAATCGCGAAATATCACTCAATTTTCGACGTTTACAGTCGTGTAAGCCCTTAAGATAAAACGAGCGTGCGTTCTTGACTTCTATCGATTTTGTTAAGATGTTAACCAGACATTGTTCATATTATTATATTATGCATGTTTAAGTGAAATTTCAGACCAGTTGACTATTTAGATTCGGAGATAATGGCTTTTTACCCAAAGTCACATAATTCGTCGTACCATTCTGTTGTGTTTATTAAGTTTGAAAGAAATATGTTTAGATAGCAAACTAGTTCGGAAACGAGCGAAAAAAGTTTGGATCGTCTTTACTATTCCGTTTTTTTTAAACGTTCAGTAAGGACAGAATAACTCTCGGCAAAAAATTGTTTTCCTCTATAATAAGAAGATATTATGCAACATCGCCAAAATATTGAACAGTATTGTTCAATATTCCAAGAAAAACAATAATTATCGTGTTGCTAAATTTATAGACTTTTATCGAAAAAAAATATTTGCGTTATAAGCATTAATATTTTATATTGTTTATAATATTGCCACGTGTCTTCTTATAGGGGACAAATATTATTTACGGAAAATTACTCCGTTTAAATTTCAATGCAGATCCTACAGGGTTACAAGTTGCAATTTTAAAACACATTATCTCGGAATCTAAATAGTCAACTGTTCTGAAATTTTACTGAAACATGCATAATGATACGAAGAATGTGTGGTTAATATTTGAACAAAATCTATAGAAATCAAGAGCGCGCGCTCATTCTACCTTAACGCGTTTCAACCATTGACCATTCAATTCTGTTGGGCTAGAGGTTTGGACCAGTCGACGTTGAGTATAAAATGATGGTAGCCGTAACTATTGAGATGCAAGAAGGCCCTAGCGTCCTCGGCCTTCGTTTTAAAACGTACGAAAGAATTTTTTTTTGTGAACGACGCCGAAGGATTCCACGAGTTCCTTGAGTTCCTATGCATACGGTCATCCTTGCTGGTGCTCTCGGAGAGATTGGAGACAACTGTGATATCCTCGCGATATACTGTGGCTTTGATGATTGATACCGTTTCTCATACGCGGCAGTACGTACCTGCTGCTCTGGATAAATCCGATGGTCCATCTAGATGATAAATCCCACGCTACATGGGTTCTGGTTTCTACATGATAGCCCAGGTACCGTACCTACCACATATGTGCGTACAATATCGGTACCAGTATTAGTGTGGTGAGGATACAGTACCGGCATATTCTACTATTGTGCAGTGTACCGGTACCATACTAGTAACACGTACATTTGCGTGTAGCGGTATACTACCGTACAGGTGCACCGTAGGGTACAATCTCTGTACGCCATACCAATAGTACGCTCGGTTATCAGGATGAAGCTATCAAAGAATCGCCACAGGTCCACAAATCATCCGTGTTTGAGACGTGACAGTTTAGCGTTCGTAGGCAAGGGGTGTTAAACTTTCGTTCCTCATTTTGGTAGCACACCGCTCAGGGAATCGAGGATTTTGAGGAGTAATGACAATGGCTATGGATCATCGGAAAATCTGCTATCTGCGATTTTTTCACGAACCAATACCGAGGTATTCCTGCGAAGAGCAAATGTTATAGTTTGAGTTCGTATATCAGACTCTAGAGCGCGCCACCGATAAACGTCTCGGGCAGCTCTAGGGTTTTTTTCGTTTCTAGTAGTAGTTAAGACTAAGATGGCCGTCAGTAACCAACCGGAAAAAACTCGTTGTGCTCAAATAAACGGTTATTGTTGATAAAGCAAAGACTTCTATCGTTTTCTACCCCTCCCAAATCGCGTTCTAACATTGTGGCGACCGTGACAGGACTAAGAGTTGCGCGTTTTGGGTTAAATTGATGGCATAAGTGAAGCCGGGGTGAGAACAATGGACCGTGTGAAAAAGGCGCGAGGGACGACACGTTCCGCGTTTACGCGCGTGCTTACAGCGCTGACCACCGAGCTCGCCAAAGAAGTTCCTGAGAGGATAGAACTACAGAGTCTTTTCGCTCTGCTCAAGGACAAGGCGAGTGAGCTCGAGGATTTCAACACGAAAATGATCGATCTCATGGTCGATTCAGACGCGACGCAGAGCGAGCTGGAAATGGAGGTGTTGACTGCGGACGAGTACCGAGTAAAATATCACAGGGCGAAGGTGGACGTCGCGAGAATTGTCGAGACGGCTCAATATCATAATGCGTCGTTCGCGCAACAGGGCATGCCCACGGCACCGCCGCATAATAATGAGCCATTTGACAATCGACGGGGATTCAAACTGCCGAAGATCGAGCTCAAGAAATTCAACGGCGATGTTCGTGAGTGGCTGCAGTTCTGGAGCCAGTTTAAAAATATTCACGAAGACGAGTCCATCAAGAGAGCGGATAAATTCCAGTATCTCATCCAAGCTATGGTGACCGGCTCGCGGGCCAGTGAACTCGTGAACAGCTACCCACCGACGGCGGAAAATTACGACAAGGTGATCAAGAGTCTAAAAAGTCGGTTCGGAAAAAACGAATTGTTAGTAGAGGTGTACGTGCGCGAGCTGTTAAAATTGGTGCTCAACAACGCGTTGGCGGCAAAAGAGTCGGTCTCGTTAGCTAGCGTCTACGACAAATTAGAGACGCATATACGATCGCTCGAGTCGTTGGGCGTAACAACAGACACGTGCGCGGCCATGCTGTATCCCCTCGTGGAGTCGTCGTTGCCGGAAGAATTGCTACGGACCTGGCAGAGACAGACGAGTAGCGCCATCCAGTTTGCCGCGAGAGAACCAGGGAACAACGTGCCGGTAGTCCCTAACCCCAAAGAGCGTCTCGCGAATCTAATGACGTTCTTGCAAGCCGAGGTGGAGAATGAGGAAAGGATTGCGATGGCAGTGAGTGGTTTCGGTCTCGGTAAGGAACAAGGAAAAGAGAAAAGTAAAAGGAAAACGAAGAGCGAGTCGAGCAACGAAACAGCGACGGCCGCCGCGCTTTTAACCACAAAACAAGGTAAATCACCCCAGTGCATATTTTGTAGCGAGGCTCACGAGAGTTCGCAGTGTGAAAAGGCGAGGAGAATGTCGATGGAGGAGAGACAGGAGGTCGTGAAACAGAAAAACGCCTGTTTCAATTGTCTGAAGACAGGTCATGGCCGAAGGTTCTGCAAATACAAGCAAAAGTGCGCATGGTGCGGTAGAAACCACGCGTTACTCATGTGCCGAGGAATGACGTCCGAAAAAACAACGACAACGAAGAAATACGGAGACGGATCGCCGAATAGTCAAACGGAGAGTAGTCTGGCGAATCTCTCATGTAATAACGAAATATTTTTGCAGACCGTGAGAGTTAAAGTGTACAATGACGGAGAAGAGCGTATCGTGAGAGCAGTGTTGGATACGGGCTCACATCGTTCGTACGTTTTGCGTCAAACCGTCGAGGAACTGGGATACGAGAAAGTAGGGAGGCAGAGCATAATCCACCTACTGTTCGGAGGCGCGAAGACCGAAGCACAGGAACACAAAGCGTATCGTATACGACTCCGTAGCCTGGACGACTCGTACGCGTGCAATTTTGTTGCGCTGGACCAAGAAACGATTTGTCACAGTATCTCTGGCATCACGAGAGGTCCTTGGATTCAAGAGTTGGCGCAAGACGGTATACGGCTGACTGATGTTGGCCAGACAAATGAGCCCATCGCAATACTCATAGGAGCGGATATCGTGGGTAAATTGTTGACCGGACGACTGCAAAATCTCAAGTGCGGCACGACAGCGATAGAGACTCGCCTGGGATGGACGATGTTGGGGAAAACTGCACAGAGAGACGTTCCGCGAGTCGACGCGGCATTGTTGTCAGTCTCCATGATAATACAGACCGCCAGTGTCTCAGATCTGTGGAGCCTCGACACGCTGGGAATCACCGATCCCATCGAGACTAAAACCAGAGAAGCTCATCAAGAACAAGTGAAAAATCATTTTCGACAAACGGTCAAGGTAAATGAAAAGGGACGTTACGAAGTTCTCCTACCTTGGAAAGAAAATCATCCACCGCTCTCGGACAACAAAGACGTCGCGTTCAAGAGATTGGAGATAAACACGAAAAGGTTGAAGTCTGAAAATCTTTTCGAAGATTACGGTCGAATAATTCGAGATTGGACGGCGGAGGGAATTATAGAACGCGTCCCACCGACGGAAGAGGACAAACGCGGTTACTATCTACCACACCGACACGTGATCAAACAGAACAGCACCACGCCCTTGAGACCCGTCTTCGACGCCTCAGCGAAGAGCAAGGATTCGCCCTCTCTGAATCAGTGTCTCGAAGTCGGTCCAAACCTTATAGAGCTGATTCCGTCGATGTTACTGCGATTCCGAGAGAAAAGAATTGGAATTATTTCCGACGTAAAACGAGCTTTTCTCCAGATCAGTGTAACGCCAACAGACCGAGACGTGCTCCGGTTCCTGTGGTGGAACGAGGACGAGCCGACGAAAGTTGACATTTACCGACATTGTCGAGTCGTATTCGGAGTGACGAGCAGTCCGTTTTTACTGGGGGCTACAATCGAAATGCACTTGGAGAAAGAGCTTCGAGAGATCGAAGATGAACAACAGCGTTCGATGATCGAGAAACTGAAGAGATCCTTTTACGTGGACAACTGTGTGACCAGCGTTGACACGGAGGAAGAGAAAGATTCCTTCGAGAGAGTTGCTACCAAGGCAATGATGAGCGGTGGCTTTCTACTTCGAGGATGGGAGTATTCCGATCCCCTGTTGTCGCAATGCACCGCGTCGGTACTCGGACTCACTTGGGACAAGGGAAAAGACACGCTGGCACTGACGAAGGCGGCGGTGGATGGACCTCTACCAGAAAAGGTGACGAAACGAAATATTCTTTCAATCACGCAAAAGATATTTGACCCGATAGGTTTTGCGTGCCCGGTACTGCTGCGTCCGAAATTACTGTTACAGAACCTATGGTCTACGGATCTGGATTGGGACACGGAGGTCGATAAAGAAACCGAGGACACGTTCAGAGATTGGCATAGAGAGTTGAACCTTCTGCAAGAGTTACGACTTCTGCGATGGGCGTTCGGAGAAGAATCGAGGGGAGACGTGACATCTTTTCACGTTTTCGTCGACGCCAGTCGAGAGGCGTATGCGGCTGTATTATACGCACGTACAGAGACCACGGACGGAGTTAAAGTCCAACTCATTGAAGCGAAATCGAGAGTAGCACCGATGGGTAAAACATCTACACCGAGATTGGAGCTTCTTGCCGCGACGATAGGAGCGAGATTGATGGCTTTCACGCTAGACGCGTTAGGCAAGTCACAGGCAGAGAAACGCTTCTGGAGCGACTCGTCAACCGTTCTGTCGTGGATCAAGCGCGAGAATCAGTGGGCGACGTTCGTGTGGAATAGAGTACAAGAGATAAGACGATTGACACATCACGAGCAGTGGTATCACGTACCCGGTTCAGTCAACCCGGCCGATCTCCCATCTCGAGGATGCAGCGCTAGACAACTCCTTGAGTCGAGATGGTGGGAGGGCCCAGAATGGCTCAAGAAAACTCGCGATCAATGGCCGTCAGCTGAATATGAAGTCGACGAGAACGAGGTGAGCCACGAGATCAAGAAAACGTCGTCGAGAACGAAGAAAAACGATGTGTCGATACAAAGCACTGTTGCGATGACCAACGTGGGTTTAACGAACACCGATCAAGATATTTATTGGTACATGCGAGGGCTCTCGAAATATTTCAGGATATTACGGACGTTGGCGTGGATACTACGGTTCGTAGCAAGGTACCGCAAAGATCATTCTCGACGTCGATGCGGGGAATTGACGGCCAAAGAAATCGTCGAGGCCGAGCTGAAACTAATGCGCTTGGTCCAGAAAGAGTCGTTCGACGGCGTCGCCGACTCGAGAATCAAGAGTCTGAGTCCGTACGAAGATAAGTTAGGACTGATTCGTCTAAAAACTCCGATATCAAACCGAGGCGATCGACTGGGATTCCGTTTCCCGATAGTTTTGGATCCTCAACACCCTTTGGTGACGAAGCTGATACAATACCGCCATGAGAAACTGAATCACGCGGGGATACAAATTATGATGAGCGATCTGCGAGAACAAGTGTGGATTCTCACCAGTCGACGAGCTATACGTTCTGTGCTCGCGAGATGCATCACCTGCCGACGCTACAAGGCCACAAGAATAGAAACTTCGCCAGCGACTCTACCGGAGGAACGTGTACGAGATGCAGCGGTGTTCGAGGTTTATCGCACGACGAGGACGACCTGCTATCGTATACAGCGACAACGGCACTAATTTCACCGGGGCCAGTAATCTACTGCGGGGAGTCAACTGGAACAGAATTGCGGAATACAGTACGGTCGAGAAAATCGAGTGGCGATTTAATCCCCCTGCAGCAGCCTGGTGGGGAGGATGGTGGGAACGTCTGGTGAGGTCGGTAAAAGAGTTACTCAAGAAAGTCTTGGGACGAGCCTGTCTGACGTTCGAGGATCTTACCACGACGTTGTGTGATTGCGAGGCGATCATAAATTCGCGCCCGATCACTTATGTATCCGAGAATCCCGAGGAGTTGGTTCCGTTGACGCCAGCGATGTTTCTACAAGACATTCGAGAAGTAGGAGTGCCAGATCTCGACGATATCGAAGAGAACCACTTGAGCAGAAGACGTCGTTACCGCCAGAGACTACAAGAGGATTTGCGTCGCCGTTTTCGCTCCGAATATTTGGGACAATTGTCTCGAGCGAAAAGTACCAAAGCAAAAATAATAAGTTTGCAAGTGGGAGATGTCGTCTTCGTGGGTCACGACAATCAAAAGCGTCTAGATTGGCCCCTGGCTCGAGTAATCGAAGTTTTTCCGGGTCGAGACGGAATCGTAAGAGTGGCTCGACTGAAAACAGCGTCCGGAGAGCTCGTGCGTCCCGTTCAGCGGTTGTATCCACTAGAGATGACGTCGCCTATCGAGATCGAGACTTTAAAAAGGTCAGTCGTCGATAAAGGGTCTCCTCCGAACACAACTCGAACGCCGGAGATCGAAGAAAAAGAAGAGACACCGTCCAACGAGAATTCCGAACTTCCTATCGATAAAGCAGAGACACCGTCCAACGAGAATTCCGAACTTCCTATCGATGAAGAAGGAGAGACACCGTCCAACGAGAATTCCGAGCTTCCTATCGAAAAAGCGACGTCGCCAGAGAAAAACTCATATTCAGCGACACGTACGAGAAGTGGGCGTCAAGTTAACGTTCCAAAAAGACTCGATCTCTAGATTTTTTATGAGCAATGTTTGGCTCTATTTCGTTTTTATTCTGATCATTTTATATTTTGTTTTAATTTTGAGTTGCAAAATCTTTCCCAACTCAAGATGGGAGGATGTTATAATTTGAGTTCGTATATCAGACTCTAGAGCGCGCCACCGATAAACGTCTCGGGCAGCTCTAGGGGTTTTTTCGTTTCTAGTAGTAGTTAAGACTAAGATGGCTGTCAGTAACCAACCGGAAAAAACTCGTTGTGCTCAAATAAACGGTTATTGTTGATAAAGCAAAGACTTCTATCGTTCTAACAGCAAATGAACTTGAGTTTCTTGGATGGAAGCCGTTGGCTGTTTGACACATGGGCGAGCCGGAAATCAATGCCAGGGAAGATCGTGGTAAATGGCAGAGTACGTATAGTGAGGTTATGAGACAGGCCATATTTTGTATTTTTACGTCAATATAAATTCCAGCGATACGATCGTGCTATCAAAATTCGAGGATATACGATAATATCCATATGATCGCGGGTACAGGAAAATTGCGTCGATGTTGAAGAATTCGTGAACTTCGCGTGCGGCCGTTGCCGCGTCGAAGCGACACTTAGTATCATCGTCGGTAAAAACAAAAGATAAACATTTTTCGAGTCTTACTTTCACCGGGAACAAACTTAATCATTAATTTTCATCAATGTTGCTCTTCGGAGACGCCGAGAACCTTCAAGTGTTGAAGAACGATGTAAATCAATCTAACGCGACAAACCGCCGGGGTTTCGATTCACACAACTGCCCGGCGGTCTGAGAAAGGATGTGTGTCAGGGCCTTATTTTCTACCCGCGTTGGAATTCCGCCGTGAGCACAGGTTCTCAGAGCTACGACTGGAGGCTGCGCGAGTGTCTATATCTATGATAAAAAGTGTCAAGTGATACATAAAAAAACGTATCTAGTGTATGTTGTATGTTACGATACGACCGAATTATTTCATTCGATTCAACAAATCGACGACTGCGGCCTGATTTTCGTGGTAAAAAAATCGTTCGGACATTCGGTCGAATATGATGAGATCTCAAGATTGAGTAGACGGATCGAAAAATGACCCAAACAAAATCGATAGAAAAAAATCATATTTCATGTGTCGTTAAATGTTCGATTCCTCGCCGCGTTTTCGCGTCATATCGAAACAAAGTTAAAACGTCGTCTGCTAAAGCCCATTTTACTGTACAAAGAGTGGAGGCGTGTTCGTCAGTCGGTCAGTGGCGGCGCGATCGGTGACATCGTTCAGTGGCGTCGACTTTTTTTTTTAATTTAGTGTCAAGACGCTGCCGCGTCTCTTGATATGAATAAAATATGGTGACTTTTAACCATAACCCCATCGCGTTATACAAAGAGAGGTCGAATGTTCTAGATGGTCCTCGAAGGTGTGTAAAGTACCGAGTCATCGGCGAAATTCAGAGTGGTGACACGTTCTGTCGGTAATAAAGAGAGCAGTCGGTAATTTCTTGTAATCTTTCAATTCGATTGCTCTTAATGTAAATTCTTCCATATCCTGGGCTCGTTTTTTTTAATCATCGTTTTCGACGAAAACTTCAAATGAGCATAATTTTACTCGTAATCCGACCAATTTCTTCATTGCCATCGAGATTAATTGGTCGGACGGTCAACTCCAGAGTGGGTGATAGGTTCTTGGCATGTACAAAGGATGATGGAAAGCGGTTTTGAAAAGAAACATAAAACGTGCATTATGTTTGAGATTGATTTATTGAGAAAAAAATCAGTCATTATAAGGTTCGGGTATCCAAATTTTTAGCGGCTGTACATTTTCGTAGCGCAATTAAACTTTGTAGAGTTCAAGTGATACGGACATCTAACGGGGTATGCAACGATTGACTCGAAGGGCAGTCCAAAAGTTCTGGATTAACTACGTTCATGATATTTGCGCTGTGAATATATTAATGATTCAATTTTAAATTATATCAGACAAACGCTTACGTCTAACGTGGTTTCGATCCTGGGACGTCTAGGTGATGATTTATAACGTTGTCCATTGAGCCAGTTCTACTTGTTCAATTTCTGAATTTTCGTATCGTCAACATAAGTTACCATGCACAAAGTAGGATTATTGGAAAATGGGTAGGTTAACAAATGTTAACAAATGTCCGTTCGCATTGAGAGCGATAATGGCATAGAATTATATAACCGTAAATTGTATTTGTCCGATCATTTATTCTGGCTAGCGCGGCCAAGCTGGCTATCCAAGCCTTGGCTTTAAACTGGGACCATATAGGACCGCCGCAAGATCTATATGCGCATGCGCATTCCTACTTTCATTCCCTCTCGGACCTGCGCGGTTGGTTAATACAGCGGCCGGGGGGGGGGGAGACCACGCGGGAGACTTGAATTATTGGACTGCGCAGTACTGCATTGCGCGTGTATGGGACGATTAGCAGAGACGCCTAGACGGCGGTCATATACGGGCCTACCCCCATCCTATGAGCTTTGGTCTCCTGTCCCTAGTCTTCTTGCACTAGCCAAGAGGTGCACAGCCGTAGTTAGCTAGTGTTGGCTAGGTCATGGGGAGAGACCCACTTGAGCATTTTTTTTCATTTGTAACGCCATCTGAAACTCAAGTTGGCTAGCCAGCCACGAGTCATTCGCTCTATGGAACTACACGTAATCACATAACCCCACTTTGCCATTTGTGACCGAGATCGGCTGGGCAGTGACTCACCAAGGGGGGCATAGCCGCAGTTAACTAGTGATGTCGAGTTCATAGTGGGATACCCACTTGAGAATTTCTTTCATTTGCAACACCATCTGAAACTCAAGTTGCCTAGCTAGTCATGAGTCATTCACTAGATGATAGTACGAGTAAGATATAACCTCACTTCGTCGTTCAAACCGTAGTTGACTAGTCCAGTACGGCCTAGTTAGTAGATAGCATTTTTAATGTAATGCAGCGATTTCTATAGTGAAAATCGAATTTGCTGCCGAATAATAATTTACAAGCATTTTCTCCACTGTGCAATAGACACGGGCTGGATAACAAAATATTCAGAATTTGACTTGTTCATAGCGAGGCAGCCATTGGTCAACTCATATGAGCTCAATTGGGCGAGCTAGTTACTAGGTCGTAACTCAGACAGGCTAGCACCATTTTTACTCGGGTCGCGCTAGGTCTAGTTTCGATACATCCCCTATTCCTCACTAATGCTGTAGCTACTGTCGATGAAAAAAAAAAAAACTTTTTACACGAGTGAGGAAGGAAGAATAATATTCAGATTTTCCAGAATATATAAAACATTTTTAATTTTGTTTATGGAGTGATTTTTGTTATGTCATTTCTCAAGGATCAAAGGAAAAATCGGACAGCCGAGTCCTGTTGCTAACAGGTCAAGAAGTAAACTTCATTCTGTAAATTCAAAATTTACAAAATGGTGTTCACAATATTCTAAGCCATTTGGAGGTTCTTTTAAATGAGAATACAAAATATTGATAAAATGTTAGTAAAGCTCATGCAACGAATATATCACATACTATTTTCTTATTTTGCTACACATATCTTATATATTTGGAGAATGTGAAAACGCTGAGTTTCTTTTATACAAGTTTTGCTTTCAAAGATGTACGTCCGAGGGTATAAAGATTTTCTAAATCCTATTTTGATAGGAATTTGGGATACGTGGTATACCAGTGATTTCCCCGTAGGTAAATGATGTGTTACTTTATCCCCGAATCTTGTTATTTTGTAAGAATGCGATGAAGCAAGAAGCAGTCTCGCGGCACAAGGGCGTCATCAGCTGATGGGTCGGGGGCGGGAGATGAGGGAGGGAGGGAGATGAGAAGAGTGTTGTTCGTGTTGTTTTTGTACTTTTCCGCAATGTTTTTCTCCGTTGGTAAATGTTCACTTTGCGTAATTACTCGGATGGTAAACCCTTCCGGGCGCGACCCGCATCGATTATCATGCGCCGATAATTTTTCTCCCTCCCTTACTCGCCTTATCGATCGCGGCGCGGTGAATCGTGACGCGCATGCTCGCCCAATGTTTACGTTGTATCGGTGTAGGTGTGCGTATGTTTGTTGTGTTTTTGCATGAGTATCGTGACACTCGCAAATTCGCCCTTTATGCTTTCCTAATATAATTTTTCTACTGAGTTCGCCATAACTGATTTCCGCGCTTTATTTATCGACTTTCCGTATCTCTCTTTTTATTTTTATTTGATTTTCCAAGATTTTCTCACTTAAGACTAAAAAAGATTATTCCAATTCTTCTTCTTTTTTGTTCCTTATCGTTCCGTGTTCCAGGCGTTTCCGATCCATTAGGGATGTACTAGGCCCAGCAGTACTAGTTAATTTTCCAGAAAAGAAAAACGAGATCTAATGCTTTTTAGGCGCGACTCCTTGTTTCTCTTGTTTCTCAACGTTCCGTGTTTTCAGCGTTTCCTGTCCACTAGGGATGTACTTTGCCAAGCAGTACTAGTCGATCCACGAGGGATTCAAGAAGTGTCTTTCCTCCAAAATTCCCGTCCTTTTATATCCTGATTTTACCGCCTTTTATTTTCCTTTCTCTTCCGTATTCTCCTAAGTGCCCTAGTGCCTTTATTGTTACCTTTTTCTTCTAAATAAATGTTGCTTCTATTATGTTTTCGTTCTTTTCTCTGTTTTCGTTTCAATTGCTTCGCTTTTCGCTATGATGTGCGGCCTTTACTTCCCCCTTCCCTTACCCATTGTTATTGATAACTTTTTTTCTTTTAATTCAATTAGTTTGCTTATACTTTGTTTTTCTGTAGGTCCTACCTAATTGACCTTGTTTTTGTGTCGGTCTGCTTTCCTATCGTTTCTCACGAGTTTTTCTATTATTGTTAGTTTTTGTGTCGATACATTCTTTTTCTCTCGTGTCGTCGTTTGTTTTGGTTATGTGGTGGGGTTTATTTGCGGATGAGACGGACCTGTACGTCTCAATATATTTTTCTAAGAATCAAATAGTCCATAAAATGTTAACTTTAATGATTTTAAATTAAACGTCAGATTGACCGGATGTTACGAAATTTACGAGTGCTAGATCATCGACCAACATTTTTAACATATTTCCGTTAACAGCTATAGACAAATGTTTGTCACCAAAACAAAGTTTACTTTACGAGAAAACTCTGTGTTGTTTGTTTTCTCTATATCGGAAATTATTTTATATTTTTCCCCATTCGATGTATGAGTAATTGTAATGCTCAGCGTTCTATACATATCAATCTCTCATGGATTGGATTATTTTCAATGAGTTCAATGTTAGTCTCGTGGGCGATAGAGCATGAATCAGGATGATAACAACTATACGATACAGAATAAGAGGGCATCGCCGATGCTAGGCCACGCACACACGCACGCACGCACGCACGCACGCACACACACACACACACACACACACACGCACGCACGCACGCACGCACGCACGCACGCACGCACGCACGCACGCACGCACGCACACACACACACACACACACACACACACACACACACACACATTCAGTGATCTATTCAGGTTGTTCCTCTTCAGGTTTTCAGATCCTGTCGGTTTTTGTTCATCTCTCAAGACGCAGCGAATAACACGATAGCTTATCGCATTACACGAGAGTTAATTTTTAATTGGTCGTCTGTGAGCCTTATTATGTAGCCTTTTTACGCAGTAGTAGTTACATATCTTGAGAAAATAAGTACGTCTCTGCCGTTTGACAAAAGATGGCCCCACCAGGGGGTTATGATTGAAATTGTCAGATGTAAAACGTCATATCGTAAGGTTGGACATCTGGCAAGACTATAACCTTGAAATATTAGCGATTTAGTATCAGCATCACATAATTTTTTTCGTCCAAAAATGTCGAGTTTTAAGCCGAATAAACGTCATTTGCGGGAACTCTTGCGTTTGTTACGAATCTCCCTCTAATAATCCTTTCAATTCCGCGTCTTTGTTTCGGCCTTCCGTTACGTTATTTGTCTTCGACGTCAAACTCACCGTTCTTAAACTTTTGAAACCACTCACGAAAACTTCTCTCACTTAAAGCAGCCTCACCATATGCTTCCACATGCAATCGATGCGCCTCAGCTGCAGATTTCTTGAAATTATAGAAGTAAAGAAGAGTTATAAAGTTCCCGCTAATGACGCTTATTCGGCTCAAAACTCGACACTTTCAAGGTTATGGTCTTGCCAAGTATCCAACCTTCCTATATGACGTTTTACATCTGACAATTTAAACCATAACCTCCCGGTGGGGCCATCTTTTGTCAAACGGCAGAGACTTATTGGTACTCCCAATACATAGGTACTTCATTTTGTTTTTCGCAATTTCGTTCTTTCATATTCTTTCCTGACCGATCGCCACTTTTGTCGCGGATCGATACATGGTAAAAAGTTATGAATGCCGATTGAAATTAAACATTTTGGGTCGAAGGGAAATAGGAATTTGATACATCGGGAACGCAAGTGAGATTTCCCATAGTCATTTTCGACTCTTCGTTTTCCGTTTGGTTTTTATAATTTGCAACTTGCTCTCTTTCTCTCGGCACTACGCTAAATTCTCAATTCATCACGCACGAGTGCACGAGGGCTCCAGTTTCGAGCAGCTCGTTCGAGTTTTCCGGTCCCTTTCCGTGAGAGTTGAGCTCGTTGGCGGATTTTCCACCTCTGCACACACAAAACTCGCATACATATAGTGAGCCGGTGCACGTCCCGGTGCTCTATGTACTTTAGTACCGAGTGCAGTAAATCCCCGTGTGCAATTCGCCAGCGACAAAATAAAGAAGTTTCATTTCAGCGACTCGCCCTCTTCACTACTCACTCATCGCAGTTCTAGTATACTGACACGGATACAAATGTAAGCGCGAGCCTGCGCGTGGCTGTGTCTGCTTGTGTATACGTGTAACCAAATAAGAGTTAGTCGAGACCTTTGAGTACATACCTGAGTAGTATAGTGTTTAGGATATTCCTCTGGAGTACTCGTCGAGCGAATTGGATTTTTGGATTAGATCGTTACGTCGCCACACGTCCGACGTGTTACGTCGCTTATTGGATTAGATCATTACGTCGCCACACGTCCGAGTTCCTAGTTATAAGATAATTATTGACGAAAACGGTTCTCTGTATTTCCAAAGACTGTCGAGGTAACTTGAGGGAAGTTGTATTTATATAATCCACTTTTTTGCTTTCTCTCAGAATGAGCTTTACGAACATTCTTGTCTGAGATTTCAATCAAAATGTGTTGAGAATTTTTTGTTTAATTGAGAAATCGTTTGGTATGTGTGTGTGCGTGTGCACACTTTTCGTTCATGCAACTTCCACAATATTTTAGACATGTGGCTGAATTTTTGTACGCTGATAGAGTATCATAGAAAATATGTTGTAACTTCAAGTGGTAGAACGGTTCTGATTTTTAAGGGAGTGATAATTACATGAAAAATGATTCGTTTCTGTTTTGCATTTGAGTTATTTGGCTAGATTTTTAAGCAAGAATGTCATTAGACAAGGCATGACGAGGTTTCCGAAGGTGTCTTTACGAGTACAAGTAGATTTTTTTGTAACACAGGCAGATTGTTCACCTCACTTGAAAAACGAATTCACTCCACTAGATAGAAAAGTACCACGTAGTGAATATTCCAGTAAACGAGTATTGCATTATTATTTTAAAGCGCAGAAAGATCGTATCAGAACGCGTATTTGGCGTAATTCGTTTTTTTTTTTTCATAAAAATGACGATTTGCGTTTTTTATGAGTCATACTGAGTTTTCGGTTTGTCTGCACTTATACGAAACGGACGACGGACTTTTTTTCGCAGAATTCTACATCGTCGCTAACGTCCACAGGTCCGGTCTTGATATTTTGTTTGTATTTCTAACAGTTGACATGAGCATCAGCGGATGAAGTACGGAATTTTCATTCACGGGGGAAAGATAGTATAATTATAATGTAGTCTCCATAATTAAAATGTAGCCTATGTTCGACGTAGGACAGTGTTGCCAACCTGTTAAGTCGTATGCAGCTTTTGGACGATAAAAACCGCGACCTCATGTTATGGCCGTATATTCTCAAATATTTAACTGCATAGAATAGAGAGAGCCATTGGAAACCTGTAGGCGGTTTAGATCCAGTAAGCTAGATCACGTTCTTCTTGAATTAAGGGGTGAGATGCAGTCGGAATTTTAAAAAAATCGATGAATAGTTTTCGGGATATCCCACAATTATTGAAGGGGCGTCGGGTCCCCATGGCAGGTAGCGGACGGCAGCTGCAAGCAACGGGTTTCGACCCCCCCCCCCCCCCCCCCTATTATATTCTATAGATAGTCTTGTTCGTAACTGAAAATGTTCGATTAGGCATCAGTATATTCGTGGCAGTCGAACGGAGTGGTCTATACTTGTGCGCTTATATAAAAACTTATTCGAATATTTTATCATGAATCGTGGCAAAGGTTCTAGAGAAAGTCAAAATTCTGATAATCTTCTTAAGTCGCGTACCGTGAGAAGAAAAAATGTTTGAAATCCGAGCACTGCGGAACGCGATGAATGTGTTACGAAGTCACGAAGTTCATCAGCTAAAAAATTAAATCGGGACATAGAAGATGATGTACCCGAAGATAGTTGTATTGAATATAGAATAATAAACTCTATTTCTGCATTTACGGCCATTTCGAGTCTTGGAAAGTGCAAAAAGTGTAATGGGGATGTGGCATCTCAGACAGTCAGCGCACGTGGTCTGAGATTTAAAATTGTCGAATCATGTGACGGTTGTGTCAACGATAACATTCCTTCGTGTTCTTTTATAGGACATTCCTATAAAATAAATCAACGACTCATATTTATAATGAGACTCCTAGGAATGGGATATGACGGAATGCTAAAATTTTGTGGTGTAGTGGACATGCCACTATTTTAAGACAAGCGTACTTTCACAATATTGTTGAAGCAAATATCAGATGCTAGTAAGGTAAATATTCGGAAGTGGGGCTCCTGCTAGAATCGGGCTAATTTTTGTATAAATGGTTTAATATGGTTAATAAACATCATCCTTATCATTATTGTAACGGCGCATGATGTTTCCGGAAAAAAATTGGTGTGTTTAATGGGTGTGTAGAATTTCGGGGTGCGTAGAATACCGGTGTGTTCTACAATCCAGTGTTTAATGGGTGCGTAGAATCGCGGAGTGCGTAGAACACTGGGGTGGGCGGAGGGAACCTCGGATGGGTAGGTGGAATCGCGGGGTGCGTAGAACACTGGGGTGGGTTTGTTGGACACCTTGGATGGGTGCGTGGAGTCGTTGGGTGCGTAGAACACTGGGGTGGGCGCAAGTGTTCTACACCGGTGAGTAGTAACACCCGTGAAAACCGGTGTTCTACACTGGTGTGTAGAAATATCCGTGAAAAAAATTCATGTCAAAATTTTGTAATAATTTTTTTGAAGAAAAAAATGTCGTGCGCCGTCTTAATATTACTTCGTATCATCTGCTATGATCATTAAAAGAAATAACAAAAAACAATTAGCCTGATTCTAGCAGGAGCCCCACTTTCGAATATTTACCGCTAGTAAAACCGTCGCAGAATTGTTGCTTCAAAAAGCTGTGGATGAAAAAAAGAAGAAACATCAAAAGCTGAAAATAAGGAAACGAATGAATTGACTGTATTTGAAGATGGAACGTGGCAAAAGCGTGGCTATACATCTTTGTTTGGAGTTTCATCAATAGTTCGTTATTGTACTGGAAAAATTCTTGATTTAAATATAAAGAGTAGGTATTGTAAGCTGTGTGAATATTGGAAATCGAAAATAAATATCGCTGAATTTGAAGAATGGAGTGAAACGCATAAAGATCAATATAGTACAAATCACGAGGGGTAATCTGGAAAAATAGGGGTCGACGGAATTGTGGAAATTTTCAAGCAGTCAGAAGCGAAATATGCAGTTAAATATACAAACTATATTGGAGGTGGTGACTCCAAAACTTATTCTGGACTTTCAAACGCTTCTCCTTACGAGACTACTATCATAAATAAGAAGGAGTGCATAGGACACGTACAGAAGCGGATGGGGAGTCGATTACGCACATTGAAAACCAAGCACGTTGGTCTTAGAGGTAAAGGTAAACTAACAGGGTAGATGATAGACAAATTAACTGGTCTAGTATGACTTAGCCATACGTCGGCATTGTGATTCACTGGAAAATATGAAAACCGCGATATGAGAAACATTCTATCACCATAGGTCAACTGATGAAAAACCACCTCGCGAGATGTGCCCAAAAGGTGAAGATTGTTAGTGTTTGTATCGGCGTCCTGAAGTTAATGGGGAACTCGATTCTTACGAGCAAGATTATCGCTCTTTACTTCTTATTGTTAAGGATGCCATAAAACCAATTTATGAAGTTCTGAGTAGCAAATTTACTCTCGTGTATCGGTGGCTGAAGCCAATCAATTGAAATAAAAAACAACAAGCCAATTGAAATCAAAACAACAACGACAGCTTCAATCAGCTAATTTGGAAATTAAGCCCAACAACAGTGTGTAGTAGCAGTACTATTGTTGAAATTGCTGCATATGTTGCTGCTTGTGTATTCAATCAAGGTAAACACACATTGTTACTGATCATGAATACACTTGGCATAAATTGTGAACCCAGTTCTCACCGGTACACGCAAACGATAATACCCAGGAAGGCAGAATGCTTCGAAGACAACAACAAATTGATATTTTGGAAGCTTTCACATCGGCAGAAGCCCGATGTATGGGCCAGGAATTGATGATTCGATGTAAGTAATTTTTAATTAGTATTTCTATACATAAATCAAGTGTAAAATTGGAAAATTCTTTCAGAAATCTTCAAAAATTGATTACTCAAAAACTATGAACTGTAGCAAAATTTTATGAAGAATACTTTTGTTTTAAAATTGCCCAAAATGTTTTTTAAAAAATCATCCCGAAACACTTAAAGTTTTTGAAAAATTGTTTTAAGGGGTCAGTTCACTTTGAAAATTAAAAAAAAAATCGATAGCAAGCAAGACTTGAAGAAATCGACGATGATGAGCAGTCAGAAGGGATTTTGTACGGTGCAGGAATTGCCGATTGAGTTTAGGTGAGAGTTTTTCATAGTATAAACTTCAAACGCGTTTTTCTAGAAACAACGTTTTCAAAATCTAGCTCCATCGTATCTCTAAAACTAATAAACCGAATCTCTTGAAATTTGAACCACATATCGTAAACATGATTTGCAACAAGATGACCCTCGATGGTTTCAAAATTTTGATTTTTACTCTTTTTTTGTTGCGAAACACTACGAAAAAAACGCGTTTTTAAATTACTTTTTTTCGTTTGTCATCTGCTATTTTTTCATTTTTTGATAAAATTTTATAATCGAGGGTCATTTTGTAGCTGGTGTCATACTGAATCTAATGGACTTTGATTTTTTTGTTCCAGACAAGCCGTTGCCCAGTTGTGATGGAGCTACCCACCTATTTTTGAGGCGTTACGTTAAACTGTCACATCCGGAAGGGATGAGTGCATAATATTTTCGTTTCCCTCTTTTTGCCTACGCCTAGCGCAATAGCACGGGATGAGAGTAAAAAGGGGTAGTGCGTGGGAAAGAATAGAATTAAGGAATTGACGCGATATTTCGGTATTGAGGAATAATTCGACAGAATTGGTGTAGGATTGACAATATGTTATTTAATATAAGATTACTGGACGGGTTAAAGCGATCAAGCCTACGATGAATGATACAAAAAGAAAAGGTAAAGTTAGCTTACATTGGTTGTGTTTGACACTCGGTCGTGCGCTCGCTCGCTCGCGTGGATGTTTGTTGTCGCTCGCGATACATGGGCCTTCGCTCTTGGCCTGGTGCGCTCGCTGGTACAATTGCTGGTGAGTCGCTCGCAGGATTTTAGGCTGGTCGTGTGTATACTCGACGTGTTTACTACGACGGCACTACGCGTAGATAGAAATATGAACGGCGCGCAAGGTCGATGAATTGAGATTGATATTCACGGACCGATGATAGAAATTATACAAGTGTAAATAAAACTTTTGAGACTCGAAAAATGAAGACGGTTCGTATGAAGGATAATCGGAGATATTCTTTAGGCTTCTGGATTAAGACTTGATAGAAGAAGTTGATTCGATGTTGGTTGACGGAAGACTAAGATTGAATTTGATGAAGATTATCGGGAGACTGAGATTTAGACTTAATAGAAGAACTTGAGTCGATGGTAGTTGACGGGAGACTGGGATAGAGACTTGATAGAAGAACTTGATGTGATGGTGGTTGACGGGAGACTGGGATAGAGATTTGATAGAAGAACTTGATGTGATGGTGGTTGACGGGAGACTGGCTTGAGGAAGGAAGTCTTTCTTGATATGAAAATTAGGAGAGGTTCAGTAGTGGGAGAAGGAACCTTAGTGAGAGTGTGGTCTTTGTCATATAGTTCTTCGGGGATTGGTCCATTGGTCGTAAAGATATCGGTTGATTAGCGTCATTGGTCGCGGTATGGTGTGCGAATACTTTAGAGATTCGTTAGGCACGTGCGTGGCCTTATTTCAGGGCATCGGTTCTGACTAATATGCGTATAAAGAGAAGCAGACCTTTGTCTCGTGTTTCGGCGAAAAAGCGCATGAGATATAGAGTTCGGTATCAGAGACCTAAGCATTCGCATGGTTTGTGTTATGTCAATTTATGGCTATGGTGACTTCTCATATCGAGAAGTTTGTATATCGGACTACGCTGCGAGACCGGATGTCTTATTTTTCAGTCAGTGTTATAAATTCGTCGGAGCCGTCTAGGCTATGTTATGATGAATTAATCTAGGGTCGCAGCTTCTCTTGTTCACCATGCGGATGGGCCGGCGTAGAGTTTTTGGAGTCTGTTGATCGAGTTGATGGTTGGTTTTTCGTTCGACAGCTCTTCTTGGAATATGCGCCTGAGATCGTATTCTTGTTGACAGCCAATGGGATAGGAAAAGTCGATGACTGTGGCAGTGCTGCTATCGTATATATATCGCTGTAGGTTGAATATGCGTGCGAAACGTACGCACGTTCCTTTTTACGCGGTTATTCGTCTTATTCTTAAATTTATACATTTAATAATAAGCTTATAACGGCAAATGAGGATATTGGGAATAACCGAGAGAAGGCACATTGGCTAGGATGTAACAAAACTATAGTTTTTGTACTTAAAAATGAATAAAAATGAATTAAATTTTTTTTAAATGTATTTCAAGACTTTGTTTATTGAGCCCAACAACTTTCATATTCATAGATTTTATAAAATGCACCAAAAAAAACGCGAAAATAGCCTTTTTTCGTGGCTCAAAAGTGGACGGGCCCCTTAACATTTGCCTATAAACTATTGAATGCTCGACTTTTCGACAAAAACATTGTGATATTCGGATTCAGCGGATCAAAATGCATAAAAAAAGTTTAGCTTCATCTATCGAGCTCAAAATTTTACGAACATATAATACCGTATCCACTTCAAAAAACTTTAACCGCGTTTTTCTCGAAACTATGTTTTTCAAGTCGGTGACCACTATAATTCAAAAACCACTCGATGGATTTTGATGAAATTTGGTGTGGTTATTAATAGCATTAAAAACTAGTCCTTCATCGAAGGATTTTCATTTTTCTTCAAAATTTATATATTTTTTAACAGTAAACGCGCGATTTTTTGTTCAATAATCGAAAGTTATCTGTTGGAAGGCGCCATTTTATTAATTTTTGAAGAAAGCTACGATTAAGGACTAGATTGATTATTAAACTAATTATTTATTTTTGTTTTTTTGTTTTTTATTTCAGATGATCTAGTAGAATTTTATGATGGTTACCGCAAAGCACTACATGCCGAAAGGGGTCCGATAAAGATAGCGATATTTCTATAAATAATATTTATCTTTGAAGATTTGTAAAAGTCAAGTTGCAATATAACATAACAAGCCTGTGTAACCACTTTTGTAAAACAAACTCAATTACTATAAAAAATATATTGAAGATGGTCGTTTTTACACCTCTGACTGCATCTTACCCCTTAAAGGATTTTATTGATATTGGTTAATTGTTATTGGAGTGGAGTGGTAGGGAAAATTATTTTGTCTACATATAATTTGTAGTTTCTCGCGTTAAACGTATTTAAAACCTTTGAAAAGGTAAAAGAAAACGCCAAGGAATACAAAAAATCCCCCCGAAAATACTATGGGTCGTTTCACCATTTTAAAAGTTCTGATTTATCTCTATTTTTGCTCAATCCCAATTAACAAAGACCGTGAATTAACGTCTTATTAAATAGCCAAGCAAGTTTACTAGAAATATGGTGAACAAAACTTGTGATACCCGAGGAATAATATTTTTCTAAATATTTAATTATCTTCTAAAAAATCATACTACTGCGACAACAACAAAAAATGGTACGACCATTATATAATGCACTACACACAAAAATTTAAGGGTATGAAAAAAACACGAACTTTTTCGCTGATTTTTAGAAAACTGTCACGGTGTGAAAAATAGTTTTAGCGCAAAAACGAAAGAAGGAAATTGAAGCTTCAAGTCTCTTGTTTTGAGGTATTGCGGTCACATATTTGTATCGTTGATCATTTTAGAGTAAACATAAAGAAACCAGCGGGAATATTTTTTTCCCAATTTTTGCTAATCTTTCCCTCTAATTTGAGCGGTCCGAGATCCTTGTACAATGGCTTTTCGCCGAGTTATCGGTGTTCAAGGCAAAAAGGGATGTTTGACTTTGATCATCAATTACACAGAAACTAATGGTCGTACAGAAAATAAAGGGAGGGTTCTGAAAACTTCAGAGTATTCTCTATCAGTTGCTTTTATTGTGTCTTTATAAAAAAAAAATTGGAGTCAAAAAATTAGATTTCAAAAAAGGTAAAAAATGCAGTTTACGATTTTCCGTTTAACTTGGAATAACAATGCAAAATAACGAACAAACAAAGGATAATTTTCATTCTTTTTTTACCTCAAAGTATCACAAAGAAACCCACAAAAGTTCAAGCCGGTGCGATTTTTTTTCATAGTGTTCTGAATGATTGAAGTTGGAACTTTTGCTGAAAAGTCAATTAAGGGAAGATATACACCTATATGGTCGAGGTCGAGGATTTAGAAGCTAAGAACATTTCATTGACTGTAGAAGACATACACTATGGGCCTGGTATAGATGATTCCATGTAAGTTGACAAATTTCATGATTTATTCATTCCCAAATTTTCAAACGCGTTTTTCTCAAAACCACATCTTTCAAATCGGTACCCAAAATTTCTCGAAAACCTATGAACCGATTGCCTTGAGGTTTTTTGTGGTTATTCTATACACCATTACCTAGTGCTTGCCATGGGATTTTTTCCCCCGTTTTTGTTTCATAGGCAAAATGATAACTAATTTTTGGCCCAAAAATCACTACTTATGTTCAAACGTTCGCCATTTTATTGTAAATCGATATTTTCAAAATCAGCTATGACAAGTACTAGTTTATAGTATCTAATTTAATAATCGTTTTGGTTTTTTTTCAGATGATTTTTAAAGAAACGCCAGTGGGTACCGCATACGCAGATTTTTTTACGACGCTCCATGGATCATACAATATCCTTATTTATTTTTGATATTTTTAAATAAAGAAAATTAAACATATTTTTGAATGTATATACTTTTAGATAATTAAAACCCCAATCCGAAATTTCAAAGAGTTTTCCTTGAAAAAAATCACAAAAAATACCTTTTTTCCAGCTCCTAGGTGTATATATCCCCTTAAAGGATACATTTTTCTTTTTTTATACATTTTTCGAGATGAAAATGTTTTTTGTCGATAATGCATATTGTTATTACAAAAAATGTCAATTATTGAACAACTAAAAAAAGGAAAAAAAATCACAAAGGAAAACAAATGCACCAAAAAAATGATTTTTTAAAATTGATTTTACAATATTCAGGAATAAGTACTCCTAAAAAAAAATGACTTGATTTTTTCCAACCGTCTTAATTCAACATTTCTTTGAATTTCATTTTAAAGGCGATGTCTCACATCCACCGAGCGGCCACAATGAGTGTGAGAAAGGTAGCTAAATTGCAGATACCCAATGATTTCTCGAACAGTTGACAGTCCGGAAAAAAGAAAAGGTACTCATCGCGCTCTGTTGAACGGCGAACAACGGCTATCTCTTCTTTTGCCCGAAATGCGATCCGTTTAGGAGGCTAAGGTTGGCAGAGGGGTTTTCACCAACCAGACGTGTGAAACTTAAAAAACCGGTTTTGTTTCAAAACTAATAAAATATCAACTTGTTCTGGAAAGTAAGACGATGAATATATTCGACCTCAGGATCTCAAAACTAGAGACTCCATTTTTCCATTTCCATCGCTTCCATCTTTTGTTTGTTAGAGACTTCCATTTTCCATTTCCATCGCTTCCATTTTTTGTTTGTTTTTGCTCTACGACCTTTTTTCACACCGTGACAGCCTTTTGAAAATCAGCGAAAAATTCGATTTTTTTCATATCCTTTAATTTTTGTGCCTAGTTTAGTACGACGTAAGTACCACAGAAATACACTGGAAATTCTGTGCAGCGACTTCGCGTGGATGGTTAAAAAAAAGTCAGCAAAGGATTTTGTCTTTTCAACTACTTATCTCGCAGGCTTAAAAAACATAAACTGCCGCAATTTCTTATACAAGTAGAAATCAAATTAGTGACGTACCCCTACACCACACGATACTTGAAATCTTATTTTATTTGCATAATTTCAAAAGTTACAGCCCTCGCAGACTGCAGACTTTCTATCGGCCGATAGTTCAGTCAGGTTGAGCTGCTAGCGCGCACACTGGGCCTACTGAACAGTCAGGTTGAGGGAAAGAATGAAATAGAGAAACCGATAGTGTTGAGTGCATCCTACAGTGATAGATTATTGCAAGGACAGTTATACACGATGCATTCCAAATTACTAGATATCCTTGATGGCTAGATTTGACCTTGTCAAATTAATTGAACCACCAATAGCAAAAGACGATATAAATTCTAGACTTTATATACCTGGGGAGGAGAGATTGACCGATAGGCAGATTGTATGATGGAGTAGAGTGGGGTGTCTAATGAGAAGGGTGTAATGGATCTGGTGGTATTAGTCTCTCGATGATATACAGGAAAAGAGGACAAAGATTGCTGCAATATGTTGAGACTGCATGTTGATTGAGAAATAGTCTGAACACGCTTGGCTAGGGCTAATAAAGGGACAAGAGATACAGCAAAGTTTATATCTTCATTAACGATATTAATCTCTTTCAATGTTTTTAATAATACCTCAATAGTCTTCTGTCGCTGAGGAATAGGTGTGGAAGTGGAAGGACCAGATTTGTTATTGTCGTCATCATCTTCTTGAGAATCATCCGGTTTCGGGTTACCTTCCGTTTGCCGGTTTTCCATGCATGGAAGTAAAAATAATAATTACTGAAAGTAGACATATTTACGCCTCTTCTTCGCAACTTGACCCGACTTCGTGGTCTTTTATGGGTTCGTTATCTACAGAAGCAAGTCCGTAAATTACCCCATTTTTGCACACCGTGACCTGAAAACAATATAATTAGTTATTCATAGATATCTGGCTACCGGAGGTAGTTTCAAAACGTTGTCAAACGCGTTGTGTTTCGGTTATCTGATGGGAGCTTCTACAATACGAGACATTAATAAAACTACATGTTAGAAAATGTGGCACATACCTAACCGCTGTATATGGCAACCAAACAAAAAGATGACTGGATTAAAATTGCTGACGAATTCTATATACGCACAAATTTTCCAGACGTCATTGGAGCGATAGATGGCAATCATATAAAGATGATACAACCAGAACAATTCGGATCATCATGTTTTAACTACAAAAAGTTCTTCTCTTACGGTTTAATTAGTTCAACAGATGCTGATTATAAATGTGTATACATAGATGTTGGTTGTTATAGAACAGCTAGTGATACAGAAAGACTTAAAATATCTGAAATAGATAAACGGCTTTCTGACAACCGGCTTAATATTTCCTCTAGAAGGCCTTTGCCCGATGCTGATGACGGAAATGTCATTCCATTCTCAGTCGTAGGCGATGAAGCGTTTGGACTCGGCAATGACACTTGACGCCCTTATGCAAAAAGAAATTTTAACTGCACCAAGCGGATTTTTAACTATAGACATACCTGACCTCGACGCATGGTTGAATGTACTTTCGGCCTTCTCGCAAACAAGTGGCGTATTTTTCACCGCCTAATCGACGCGAATATCCTTCATTATTATGTACGAATCAAAGACGCAGTAAAATTGAAAGATAGTCTCTACAATTGTTCCATGGGTAACTTAACGATAAACGAGAACAACGTCATATTGTATTTCTCCTGAAGGCGCCATTCCGTGGCAATATGACAAAGTGTTATAAGTTAATATGACCTAGTGGTATAGGGAAAGTGTTAGAGGTAAATATGACGTAGTTATAGGTAAATAAACAAAAAATACCCATGAATCGATACGTGCCGTGTTTTGTTCTATCCTCAGCCCTAAGCTGATTCCAATGAAGAACAACTGCTTCACAGACTTCCTCCCATGGGTTCTTTCTTCGGATTCGCATCAGAGAGGAGGGGTTCAAGTTGGTTGACCCTTGTCGCTGGGGGGGGGGGGGGGGAGAGAGAGAGAGAGAGAGAGAGAGAGTCGAAGTGGAAAGCGTGCGGCAGACTCACCGTCTAGAGAGAGAGAAAGAGACATAGAGACAGAGAGGCGAGAGAGACAGAGAGACGGAGACAGAAAGAGACAGAGAGAGAGACATAGGCAGAAACAGAAACAGACAGAGACAGAGACAGAGAGAGATAGAGACAAAGAGAGACAGAGACATCGAAAGAGGCAGAGACAGAGACAGGGAGAAAGACAGACATAGAGACAGAGACAGAGAGAGAGATCGAGATAGAGAGAGATCAAGATTGAAAGAGATCTAGACACAGAGAGACAGAGACAGAGACAGAGACAGAGACAGAGACAGAGAGAGAGAGAGAGACAGAAACGGAAAGAATGATCGATCGGATCGCATGCATGTAGAAGAGAGATGTGCGACTTTTCTGCATGCATAGAGACATTTAACTTTAGCCACTCAACGATGATAGCGGTTGGGTTTGTTTGGGTGAAATCGCCATAAACGTTTTCGAACATCTATTAAATGTCTTCGAACATCTATTGATGGTCTTCGAACGTCTCATGAACGTCTTCGAACTTCTCTCGAACCCCTCACGAACGGCTGCGAACGTCTTCGAACATCTTCGAACGTCTCACAAACGTCTTGGACGGCGTCACGGACCTCGCATAAACGTCTTCGAACGTATCGTGGAGGCCTTCGAACGTCTCATAAACGTCTCCGAACGGCTTCGAACGTCTTCGGGCGTCTGATGAACGTCTCGCGGACGTTTTACGAACGTCTCTTGAACATCCATTGATCATCTACCGATGAATGTCTTCGAACATCATTGAGCGATCATATTAATTTGTTTTCCATCAAATTCCACACGAAAGACATTTTGTTTTTCATTCCAGAGAAATATTTTAAATAGTTGTGTATTCTGATAAAAGATGATGTAACGAAGGAAGTGGTGAAGAGAATAAAAAATTACACAAGGTTACATAGACTGGTGTGCTGGTCTAGTGGTTAGCGTTAGTGGTTGCCATTTTAAAGGTAATTTCATTATGCCTTTCTCATAGAAACCCTCGTCCCTATTGGCAAAAAACTGGTACAGTCCATTTTCACGAGCGTCTCTTGAGACGAATGTTTCACCAGCAAAACATTCACCATAGACAGGAACAGGTGGTAATCGCTTGGTTCCAGATCCGGACTATAAGGTGGATGCATAAGATGCTCCCAACCCAGCTTCTGGAGCTTCTGGCGAGTCACTATCGATGTGTGTGGCCTAGCGTTGTCCTGATGGAACACAATTCCTTTCCTATTGGCCAAGGCTGACCGCTTCTGGGCGATTGCTTCCTTCACACGGTCCGATTGTTGCCAGTACAGGTCCGAATTAAGAGTTTAGCCGTAGGGGACCAGCTCGTAGTAGATGATCCCCTGCAAATCTCACCAAAAATACAGCAAAATCTTCGTGACCATCAATCCTGGCTTGGCCACCGTTTGCGCCGGCTCACCGTGATTCAGCTAAGACCGTTTTCGCTTGACGTTATCTAAGTGACCCACTTTTCATCACCAGTCCCTTCAGATCCGCTTCAGAAATAGGTTGATTTTGTCGCGATTCAGCAGCGATTCGCAAATGGAAAATCGGTCCATGAGGTTTTTTTGCGTTAACTCGTGTGGTACCCGTAAATCGAGCTTTTTTTGTATCCAGCTTTAATCAAGTGGTTCCAAACGGTTTTTTGTACAATGTTTAGTTTCTGGGCAATCGAACAAGTGCTTGCATGATGGTCGGACTCGACGACTTCCATTATTTTATCGACATTTTCAACAATTGGCCTGCCAGAGCGTGGTTCATCTTTGACATCAAAATTACAGGAACGGAATCGACGAGACCAAAATAGCGCGTGATTGGCTGTTACAATATCAGGACCATAAACACTATCTACATTTTCAGCCGCTTGGCTTGCGGTTTCGCCTTTATCGAAGAACCTAATATTTCTTGACGAAACGCGACTATCTCCGAGACTGGGAAGCGAACTCGGCACCGACTGTGTTAGTATAGGTTTTCCGCAGTTTCCCTATATCTATGGCAGAAATGTCATGTTGAATGCGATACAGACGGGGAAGTCGGCTGCGGCTGCAAGGTGGGGATCGATTGAGGATGTGAAGTGGAATATGGCGGGGAATGTAATAAGGGGAAGTCCCCTGTACATAGAAGCTACAATAAATAATACAATAGCGCTCAATGGATTTAAAAAAAAAAACAAAATATATACGGTTACATTTAGTTTATTTGCACGAATCTTTATGATTCGACCACCAATTAAAGATTTTTAATATATTTTGTAATATACAATTTTTTCATGCTTTTCGCAACGTAAAGTATTAGAGCTTACATCTAACTTACTTCAGGTATCCATATCGTCAAAGTCCACACCCGACGTTTCAATAACTAGATCACTTTTCATATTTCATATATGAGATAGCCATTTTCGTTTTCCACTACCGTTAACATATGCGATAAGACACCGTCTTTCGTTGGGCCCACAGCTGCATCCGTTATTAAACCTTGAGCCATGCTATATAGAACGTTTCCATAGGCCCACTTTAGACCATGATGATTCCGAACCAACCATGGTGCTTCGTATCTCGCAGATTTTGTGAGAAGTCTCCATGGTATGAGACTTGCGAAAATGTAATGAAAGAGTACACATGCCGCTCTCAGAATCGCTACTGCCTACACGATAGAGTTCCTCTCAACAATGAACCCTTGTAGATCGACAAACGTAGGTACAGTCACAACGAAGATGTATTGGCTCGATCAAGTCGATAAGCAATATTAATTGATTACCGACGTCAATATTCGAGAAACTTGTTTTTAAAATATTTATTTATTGCGTGGGGGGTACTTGTTGAAGTATACAATTTTGCGAACCATGTTGGTCAATGGAGACAATTCAACAACGCGACCGTGCAAGATAAAATAGGCAGTAGTACTTGGTGGTAATTCTTCCTTACATTCAAACTATATTCGCACATAGGTAGCCTTTCTCACACACTAGTTCTGGCGCGAGCAATCTATTACCGTGAGAGGGCCGTTATATTGTAACTTTGCGATGGTGAGCAAAGAATGATTACTATTACAGCCATGATAAGATTTGCAACGGGAGTACATATTAATATAATGGCGAATCTGTTTTTGTCAACGTCCAAATTCAGATCATCGTAAGGATAGGATTCCGAGTTAGGATAAAGTTTATCAACGGTGAATTTGCACTCCTCGAATTATGTAATATCCTTTGCTATAGATTTTTTTACCAGCCTGCCGCGCAAATATTACGTATCTTGGTTTCTCTAGCTGGGAGGCAGCTTCTACGGTCCATGAATGTTTGGTTGTTCTTTGAAGTAGTGGATGCTCGTATAGATTCAAGAGTGAAAGCTCATATTCAAGTATCGCCCACTTTCAATGTTCGAGGTAATGACGCTTTAGTAATCTCATTTAATATTACGTGGGGCATACGCCATTGTATCTTGAGTAATTCAACTTGTGCCTTCACTGATGTATGATGCCTGAATACACAATTGTTGTAATTGCGTGAAAGTATCAGAATTAGCTCAGGACGAGCATTGATAACAACGCGCCGGTCATCTTCGCAGAATCCTAGCAATATGTTAAGAGTTACACAAACATTGAAGTATGCTCCTCCATCATTATGTGTCACATCCCACGCAACATTTTTCAAAGTATGACCCCTGTGAGGGCTTAGAGAGATGTAGTTTTTTTGTTGTCGTTTTTATTCCAACGCACTCGATTGCGGTCAATCTCTACACCATCAAGTTCATAATAAACTTCATCAAACATGAATGCAACGCAATTGTTTTCTCGTATTATTTTATTTTCGAAGAATTTTTGTTTTCGACGGAAGCTGTGGAGTAAAGTGATTAATTAAATGAAAGACAGGTTGTTTGGGTTGGTTGGGTTGGTTTGTTTGGGGAAAAAGCCGTGAGGCATGAAAAACCCAATTTATTTTCGAAAGAATATTAACGAGGAACAGGAACAAGAATAAGATCGTATGGAATGATGAGGTGTGAATCAATTATGTTGTGTCGAAATGTGAGTGTATATACAGGAGGAGAAAGGTCTCGACTCCTACGGACGGATTTATTAATCCGTCGCAATATAGCGAGGGTCAGACCTCGGGTATGTGGATCGGTTGGCCAGACTGATCGCTACCGTTTTTTATCGTGATTTTCAGTTTATATCTTTCTGGACTTTAATGTTTAATTGAAGGAGAGAATATGCGGTAATACGTGATTTAATAGGAATATCTATTTTGCGGAGTATTCTAATACACGACTAATACGCGAGACGTCTCGAGATCGATTGATTGATAATTTTTCCGTTGCCACAATAAAGTTTTCCTTTTTTCCGAAACAAAGGATTAGTTATTTTTTCCAATACTTATATGCCCTCACTCGATTTTGACAGGAGATTCTCGTGGGCTGTATATATATATATAATTGCGGTGTCTTTTGAGTCATATGTCTCAACTTCCTACGGAACATACTTCCCCCGTTGCGAACGGAGTGAGGAATATGTTTGTCGATTTTTGTGTAAGTGAAAGTGTGTAGTTTGTAGGATTTTAAACTTAATTCGGGAGCGGGCAGAGCTGCGTGATGTTTCGCTTGTAAATCCCATTTGCCGTCTTCACGGTGGCTACTCGGATGATTCCGTCATCTCCGGGATGTATCTCCATGACCACACCCAGCCTCCACTGCATGCACGGAAGATTTTTATCGATGATGACTACGGTTGTATCAATTTCCATCTCGCCATTCGATTTGTGCCATTTTTGGCGTTTTTGTAATTCATGAAGATACTCTTGGTACCAGCGTTTCCAAAAGTTTTGTCGAGCTTTGGCGATAAAGTTCCAAGTGGACAAGAGATTTTCTGGAACGGATGAAAAATCTCTTTCAGGCAACATTGCCGTCGGTCGATCAATTAAAAAATGAGCAGGCGTGAGCGCGAGAGGGTCGTTTGGATCTGCTGAGATCGAACATATAGGACGCGAATTTAATATGGCTACGATTTCTATTGTCATTGTGTTGAGCGATTCAAAGGTCAACAGTTGTCTACCTACAGTTCGACGAAAAAGATGTTTAAACGACTTGACGGCCGCCTCCCAAATGCCTCCAAAGTGAGGGGATAAGGGAGGGGTGAAGTGCCATACGATATTTTCGCGTATATCAAGAGTGTTTATACCTTTTTCGAAGTCGTCAAAATGTAAAAGCACGTAAAGTTCGCGTAATTAATGGTTTGCACCGACAGTTAGTGCCATTGTCCGAATAGACGTGTTGGAGAACTCCCCTTCTTCCGATGAATCGTCTAAACGCTCCTAGAAACCCTTCTGTGGTCAGATCGCTTGTAATTTCGATATGAACGGCTTTGATTGCCATATATATAAATACGCACCCGTATGCTCTAACTTGGTTACGATTACGCCATTTTTTCATTTTTATAAAAATTGGACCGAAAAAATCAACTCCGACATGAACGAAACCTGCCGTGGCTTCGACACGCGATTCTGGTAATTCGCCCATTCGAGCATAAAGTCGGCTTGGCCTATGGCGTATACAGCGTACACATTGTTTTACCATTTTTCGAACTTGATTTTTGCCGTCAAGAATCCAGAAACGGTGACGTATCACGCTCAAAGTGCTTTGGATACCCGAATGGTAGTTTTCTTGGTGGATTTTTGGAATAATTAAATCTGCGACGGGGTGTTGAGGGGGTAACAATATTGGACACCGATGATCGACTGAAATCTCGGCGTGACGTAAGCATCGTCCGACACGAAGCAGGCCATGTTCGTCCAAAAATGGATTGAGGGAAGAGAGACGCGAATGTTTGGCGTTCCCGGTTTTTTCGATATAAGTTATCTCATCGCCAATTTTTTCTTGTTGAACTATACGCAAAATTCTGCGTTCCAGCTCAGTTTTTTCTTGGACGCAAATACCTTTTTTCTTTAAATGTATTATCACGCCGAAAGCGAAAGCAAAATGCTAATACATTTGTTGTTAAAGTACGTTTCACTAGCGTTCCGTTCCTTTGTCCTTCCGATACGGGCCCGAACGCGTCGTAGTTTCAGGTGGACAACCGCCCCCCCCCCTTTTTGTTTCTTTTGTGTGCCCGAGCGCGTAACCGAACGCGCTGAGAGTTAGTCTCGAATAAGGCACTGCGACGAGCGTAATATCTCCATGGATATTGTAACCAATAAACCTTCCAGTGTGATACGACTTGTTCTCTTCTGTATTACCATGCCCCCGATCACAATAATCGTTGCTATTGGACAACAGGTTATGGGCCCAGGGGATCGCGATTAATACAAAATACTGAAACGTAAAAGAAAAAGTCTTTCCGCTCTAAGTCTCGTACGTTGTCGAGTGTTTTCGGTGTGAGTGCTGAAATAAAATAAAAATGGCGAATCTCACGAAAATCGAAACTCTCAAGAAAAATAACTACGATACCCGGAAAATACAGATGCGCGCATTATTAGTGAAGAACGATGCGTGGTGTTACGTTAGTGGCGAGACAAAGGCGCCGACAGTGACGGCCAACGACGCAGCGTCGGCAGCTCAAAGCGTGGTCGATGAACGACGAAAAGGCGACATCCGACATACTGCTATCGATGAATCCGTCGGAACTGAAGCAGATAAAGGATTGTACGACGTCTACTGAAGTCTGGCAAAAATTGGAAAGAATTTATCAATCGCGCGGTCCGGCACGTAAAGCTACGTTGCTGAAAAAGTTAACGCTGCAGCGCATGAGCGAGGGCGAAGACATTCGCGAACATCTCGCAAAATTCTTCGATGCCGTAGACAAGTTGAACGACATGGACGTCGACATCAATCCGGATTGATTGGCAATTCTGTTGCTATATAGCCTGCCGCAAAGCTTTGAAAATTTTCGCTGCGCTATCGCGTCGCGCGACGAGCTACCGACTCCCGACGCGTTGCGGATCAAGATAGTGGAAGAGAGCGAAGCGCGGAAGAGTGAGACGCGAAATGCTGTGCCAAAAGCAATGATGGCCGCGAAATCCGTGAAACGTCAACAGTGGAAAAAGAACAGTGCCCGAAACACGGACAGTGCCGACGACGATAATTCGAAAATAAGATGTTTTCGATGCTATAAATGGGACCATAAGGCGTCCGAGTGTAATAAGTGCCGCGGAAATCCCCGGCAATCGGCTAAGAGTGCGAGCGACGATTTATGCATGTTCGCGACGACGCACGTCGACTCTCCCTGCGAAGCTTTACAAGCCAACCTCGAAGCGAGCGCCGAACAATGGTGTTTGGACAGTGGCTGTACGTCTCATTTGTGCAAGCGTCTTAAAAATTTCGATAGCATCGATGCACAACAACCCGGAAAGCTCAATCTCGCAAGTAGCGCGTCAACGGATATTCAGGCGCGCGGTACCGTGTGCATCGTTATCGAGCAAAAGGGTTCCGAGAGGAACGTCACGATAAACGGTGCGCTGCACGTACCGGACCTGCGGACAAACTTGTTATCCGTCGAAAAAATTACCGACCGCGGATATAGAGTGCTTTTCACAAAATATCAGGCGCGGGTGATCAACGAAAACGGAGAGGAAAAATTAGTCGCAGATCGCAAGGATGGTCTATACTACGTGAGACAAAAGGTATCCGTGGACGGGTGTATGACCGCCGACGAGGACACCGGCGGACGACGGAAGTCTGACGTACTGTAAACGTAGCACAGACGGCTTGGTCACCTTAACCAGACGGATCTTCTTGAAGCGAAGCGCACGGGCGTCATATCCACCGGCAACATTAGAGACTTTAAGAATTCGTTGCGTTGCGAAATTTGCGTGGAAAATGAAATGACCATAGCCTCCTTCACGGAAAGGCTTGCGCGAGCGACGGAAATCCTAGAGGTAATCCACAGCGATGTCTGCGGACCCATGCGAGTAAAATCACATGCAAGTAACAGATATATGTCACGTTTATCGACGAGCATTCGAGATAGTGCGAGATCCGTTTTATAAGATCAAAAGATGAAGTATTCGAAGCGTTTAAAGATTTTAAAGCATACGTGGAAAATCAAACGGGTCGAAAAATCAAGAGTTTTCAATCGGATAACGGGAAAGTACGCTAATTCGGCGTTTGATAAGTTCTTGCGCGATCACAGTATCAAACGCAGGTTATCGGTCGCGTACAATCCGCAGCAAAACGGGCTCGCAGGAAGGAAAAACCGAACGATACTCGACACGACGAGATGCTTGCTGGCGCAATCGACCCTGTCCCCATCGTTTTGGGCGGAGGCCGTGTTGACGGCGAATCACATTCGTAACCGGTGCCTATTGAGGGTCTTAGAGGGGAAAACTCTTTTTGAAAAGCTATTTCGGAATCGGCCGAACGTAAAATACTTTAAGGATTTCGGATACGACGTGTATTACCTGCATAACGACCCGAACAAGGGAAAGTTCGATCCGCGTTCGACGAGGGGGATTTTCGTGGGGTATTCCGAAAGTTCAAAGGGATACCGAATTTGGGAACCAGAAAGAAAGTGTATTGAAATCGCGCGCAATGTAAAATTTCTGAGCAATTTTAGCGCGGGTTCCGATAATTCCCCCGAATAGCGATAGCTCAGTTTCGAAAGGCGCCCTTCTCGAAAGCATCGCGGATGGCGACAAAAATTCTAACGAGCATAACGGCGAGTACGATTCCATCGAAATCAACCTATTCCTCCGAAACGATTGTCGTTCGGAGGACGGACGCGACGAGAAGGCCGGCGAGGACGAGCCGGACGACGTCACGTCTGACAGTAGCGGGGACCTCGATCGCGGGGATCGTGCGATCGCACAACTACGTAGAGGTCGCGGTAGGCCCCGGAAGATACGAACCGGCTCAAGGGGGAGGCCCCGAAAAGAATATAAAATGGTAGAGGCCGGAAATAGCGCGATCGAACAGGCTTTTATGAGTGAAGTCCCTTTGAAGCGAGCTGTCGATGGCGCGGACGCGAACGAATAGTACGAAGCTATGGCCGTCGAGTTAGGAGCGATATTGAAAAACGATGCTTGGAAAATAGTCGACGGCCCCGCGAACGCGAAGGTTATCGGATGTCGTATTTTTACGTCCACATATTCAAACGCCAAGCTCGATGAAGACATTTTTATGGAGATTCCTCGTCACATCGAGAAGCCGCTCGACATCCTAATCGAATCGAAAAAAGGCGATGACGAGCTCAGGGCCAAAGCGCTCGAAATGGGACGCATCATGCGGCAGGGCGATAAAGTTTGTTTGATAGGAAAGGCCCTGTAGGATCTGAAGCAAGGTGGACGCAGTTGGCATCGCCGACTGAACGACGAGATCCGAAAATGCGAATTGGGCCCAAGCAGCGCTGACCCGTGCGTTTCCTATCTAGGGCGAGGGGAAGACATTCTATTGGTTCTTATCTACGTGGATGATTTCCTGACAGCTTCGCGAAACCTCGAGGAAATAAACGAGTTCAAAAGTCATTTGAAAAACGCGTTTGCCATTAAGGATTTCGGCAACGTAAAATGTTGCTTGGGGATGGAATTTCGTCGTTCAGATCGTACGATTCGACTGCACCAGCGCGGGTACATCGAAGATCTCTTGGATCGCTTCGGTATGAAGGATTGTAACCCGGTGTTAACCCCGTTAGAGTTAGGCGTTAAATTGCGAGAAGAACCGGAAGACTCGCGCGATGGCGACGAAAAGGTCCCGTTCAGAGAACTTGTGGGTTCGCTGATGTACCTCGCGGTAGCCACGAGGCCCGATATACCTCACGCGGTAAGCGTGTTGAGCCAGTTCTGCGATTGTCACGGCAAGACGCATTGGATCGGCGCGAAGCGTATCCTGCGATACCTGAAAGGCACAGCTGGTCTCGGTCTTGTATATAAAGCGAATAATGAACCGATGGATGGTTATGCCGATGCCGACTGGGGCGGGTGTCTCGATGACAGAAAGTCATTCACTGGATACTGTTTTCGTCTTACTAGCGCCGCGGTCTCTTGGGGATCGCAGAAACAGAAGACCGGTGCGCTCTCCTCAGTCAAAGCGGAATATATGAGCTTAAGGCCATGTGCCACACGCCAGAAAATTTCGACGCGGCCTCTCATTACGTCGGTAGCGCAGATCTCGTAGTTTTTAGCTACGAGTCACTACCGACGGACAGCGCACCGATCGCGAATTCGGTCTCGATGCTTCGCACTGGGACCAAGCGTCGAAGCCAAATAGACGGCGATCGCTGGCGCGCGTGTGTGTGTGTGTTTGCTACACCGACCGCGTGCAAAAAGACCGAATCCATTCTCGCGCGCCGTTCGGTCGTACGCAAGCACCTTACATCTATGTATGTATCACACAATTCACACAACTATGCGTAGCGACCATGGTACGCTTGTATTGGAAGCATGCGCTCGCTCGGCAGGAGAGCGGTGAAACTTTGTTGCATTTTACATTGTATATGCAGCCATCGAATCGATTTTTTTTCGACGACGGCCACAACTAAAAGACTCAGGCATTTTCCCATACTTTTTTAATTCATTTAAACAAATAAGCTCGAGCACAATTTGTAACATCGATGCTGCTTATCATTAACGATATCGAACCCTGCCAAAATTTCGAGCGACCGAAATTGCTCGAAACTCAATCTACAAAAGAGTGGTAAAATTTTACAATGCTCATTATTTAAACCAATGCGTTCAGAATTTTATCTCTGCCGGGTTCATATTTGACAGCATTTTTTCTGGTCAGCTTCTCGAACAATCAAGATCGCTAGCCTCGCTCTACGGAAGAGCGGTGAAATTTTGCGATCGCGCATTGTTTAAACAATTGCCCTCGAATCGATTTTTTTGTCGACGGCGGTCATCGGTGGAAATTTCTTTATGGTTGAATTTTCTAGCAAACGGGGTTTGCTAGAGACTCGTATGCTGGAAGGGCGGTAGCATTTCCCATTCTTTTTTAAGTAATTTAAACAAATAAGCTTGAAGACTATTTGGCATCTCGATGTCGCTCATCGACGACGAATTCGATCTCTGCTAAAATCTCGAGTCACGAGCGAGATCGCTCGAGACTCACTCTATAAAAGAGTTGTAAAATTTTACAATGCTCTTTGTTTAAACAATTGCGATCGGCATTTTTTTCTCTGCCATGGCTTATCTTCGGCAGGCTGTCTGCGGCCGACCAAATTCGCGAGCGAACGAGATCGACCGGGTCTCACTCTGCGAAAGAGTGGTAACATTTTATTATTACTAAATTATTACTAACTATGCTAAAAAAAAAAATTCGTTTAGCATTTTTTCTCTCTGCCGGAATTCATCTTCGGCAGGTTTCTCCAAGGATCGAATTTTCTAGCAATGGCGATCGGAGAAGCCTCGCTCTACAGAAGAGCGGTAAAATTGGACTATCGCGAATTGTTTAACGGTCATCGGTGAAAATTTTTCGAAAAATCGTTTTGTTAAAAGCACTTTTCAAAAATCCTTGGAAACTTTAAAAATGTCACAATGCTCTTTGTTTAAACAATTGCGATTGGCACTTTTTCTCTGCCATGGCTTATCTTCGGCAGGTTGTCTGCGGCTGACCAAATTCGCGAGCGAACGAGATCAACCGGGTCTCACTCTACGAAAGAGTGGTAAAATTTTATTATTACTAAATTATTACTAATTATGCTAAAAAAAATCGTTTAGCATTTTTTCTCTCTGCCGGAGTTCATCTTCGGCAGGTTTCTCCAAAGATCGAATTTTCTCGCAATGACGATCGGAGAAGTCTCGCTCTACAGAAGAGTGGTAAAATTTTACTATCGCGAATTGTTTAGAGATCATCGGTGTAAAATTTTCGAAAAATCGGTTTGTTGGAAGCACTTTTAAAAAATCCTTGGAAACTTAAAAAATGTCACAATGCTCTTTGTTTAAACAATTGCGATTGGCACTTTTTCTCTGCCATGGCTTATCTTCGGCAGGTTGTCTGCGGCTGCCCAAATTCGCGAGCGAACGAGATCGACCGGGTCTCACTCTACGAAAGAGTGGTAAAATTTTATTATTACTAATTATGCTAAAAAAAATCGTTTAGCATTTTTTCTCTCTGCCGGAGTTCATCTTCGGCAGGTTTCTCCAAAGATCGAATTTTCTCGCAATGACGATCGGAGAAGTCTCGCTCTACAGAAGAGTGGTAAAATTTTACTATCGCGAATTTTTTAGAGATCATCGGTGTAAAATTTTCGAAAAATCGGTTTGTTGGAAGCACTTTTAAAAAATCCTTGGAAACTTAAAAAATGTTGCAATGCTCTTTGTTTAAACAATTGCGTTTGCCATTTTTTTCTCTGCCATGGCTTATCTTCGCAGGTTGGCTGCGGCCAACCAAATTCGCGAGCGAGCGAACGCGATCGACCGAGTCTCACTTTGCGAAAGAGTGGTGGAATTTTATAATTATTGCTAAAATAAATACATTTAGAATTTTTTCTCTCTGTCGGGATTTATCTTCGGCAAGTCCCTCCAAGGATCGAATTTTCTAGCAATGACGATCGCAGGAGTCTCGCCCTACAGAAGAGCAGTGAAGTTTTACGATCGCGATATGTTTAAAGGAGGACACCAGTGGAAAACTTTCGAAAAAACATTTTTTTTAAAACATTTAAAAAATCCTTATAACCTCCAAAAATATGATGAAAATTCGTTTATAGCCGAAAAAAAACAGTTTTAACGTGGTTTTCGAGCTATTTTTATAGGGTCTCCGGCGCTGAAACGCGTCTTCGGCGATGCCATGCCGGTAGTCGCAATTCTCAACTCTTGTACGCCTATTATCTATGGGGAGAAATTCACCGACTAAAAATAGTTTTATTTTCGACCAAAAGGTGGGATTAGATTATGGAAACAAAAGTTCTTCAGCTCTGTCGTTTAACCGTTGACTTCACACACGTTTTTTTCTTCAATTTCTTCAATTTTTCAAAGTGTTTTTTGAAGCGCTATATCAATGTGAAAAATGGTCGCATCGAGATGAAAAAAAGCATCATGAAGCTTCAAGTTTCTAGTTGCGAGATCTGTCGTCAAAACAAATTTTTGAGCTACTGTAATCGCGCAATAATAAAAAATAGCGAGAGAAAATTTGTTTCCAAATTTTTGGGTTTTTTTTTTCAAGGGTCCACGCGCTCGAGAATGTTATTTCAGTTAAATACATGTATAGGTCAGTTAGCTTGTTTATTCAGTTCCAATTTGGTTTTTTTGTCTCTCTACGTCAATTTTTTGCTAAGATATCTGACTTTGAATGTAAAATATCCTTTTGTCTTCGATCACCGTTTTCTCGGCAACCAATGATTGCACGGGAAGCTTTGAAAACTTAAATAAATTTCCTACCCGACCCTTTCGTTGATTTTTTAGAAAAAAAAACATTTTTTCACCATTAATATTAATTTGAAAAAAGACAAAAAATGACTTTTCATGGTTTTTCAGTAAATGTACTACTATTTTATATATCATAGTAAATGTATAATACTTTAAGTATTGATGGAAAGAATAGCGTTGCCCGGTTGTTAAGGTCAAGAAAAAAAAATTCGAAAAATTTCAATTTTTTTTTCTTCAAATTTGTCACACATTTTAGGAAACAATACTGACTCATTTTTACACGATGCGACCTTTGCGCACCATAATGCCACTCATCTTTAATTGCATTAATTAAAAGTTGATACACCCAAGTTGTATTCGCTAGTCGATCTGAGAACTTTCTTTTAAAACTGATCTTTTTTCAAAGAAAAAACCAATTAACATTTTTTTAAACTACTCTTTTTTTGGTAATTTTTTTCTACGTTTTGGTAAAAAAATTAGTCTAAAGTTTTTGTAAACTTTAACTTTTTTCAATTTTTGTTCATGCCTAGTTTAAAAAAAAAACTGTTTTCTGGAACCCTAATAACCTTCGTAAAAAATATCAAGAGTTAATCGCATAAATGTTCTCAGATCGACTATTGAATACAGTTTGGGGTGATCAACTTTTAATTAATGCTATTAAACATGAGTGAAATTATAGTGCGCAAAGGCCGAATCAGGTAAAAAATGAGTCAGTATTGTTTCCTGAAATGTTTTACAAAGTTAAAAGCAATATTTTTTTAAAATTGAGATTTTTTGAATTTTTTTTTCTTACTAGTGCACATTTGTGAAAAGAGTCGAAGAAAATTGGTCTTTCCATTTTGATGATGATTACACGGTGTTTAGAAACAATACACTTGTGCCTTTGATTGTTCTGTAAAACATTGATCAATGAGTCCGGAAAAACGGTTCGATGGATCAATTTGAAAATTAACAGGGGGCTATATTACGCTTGAAAAAAAACGCGGCAACATTAGTGTTTCCATCAATATTTGTAAGGTAATAGTAGATTTATTGACAAACTATAAAAAGTCACTTTTTGTCCTTTTTTCAAATTAATGTTAAGGGTGAAGAAATGTTTTTCTGAAAGGTCAACGAAAGGGGCTGGTAGGAAATTTATTCAAGTTTTCAAAGTTGCCCTTTAATTTCCGTTGCAATCATTGGTTGCTGAGATATCGATGAACAAAGACAAAAGGATCTTTTTTCATTTAAAGTAGGATATCTTAGCAAAAAATTGACGTAGAGAGACAAAAATCCAAATTAAAGCTGAATCAACAAGCTAACGGACCTATACATTGAGTTACGTGGAAAAAAATTAACTAGCCCCTGAAACCTTGAAAAAAAAACAAATAAATTTGGCAATTTTTTTCCTCCGCTATTCTTATGATAGAGAGAAAACCGCAGCTCACAAAAAAAAATTGCCAAAAAATCGCGAAACTAGAAACTTGAAGCTTCGAAGGTTTTTTTTATCTCGATGCGACCATTTTTCACGTAAATATAGCGCTTCAAAAAACACTCCAAAAAATAAAGAAATTTTCTGTTCCTTTAATTATTTGGAGTAGTATATAAAAATTATGGTCGAAAACACGAACTTTTTTTCAAACTCGTTACGATTTTTTTATGATTATTTTGAAATTTCTCTCCGTACTTGACTTCTAAAACTAACATAATTAACAAAAATATTTCGCTCTTAGTTCCAGGATTAAATTTACGATAGTTCTACTGCGTTCCGCGGAGAGAGTATGAGGTTGAAGTTTGTATTGTTGGAACGCAACGAAAATTAATATTCGTGAATTCCTTTAATTTATTTTTGCAAATCTTGCTCACAAAAATCTTCTAACTATTTTTTTAGATGTTTATTTAGCGATCTACAATATAAATCTTAAAAAAAGATTTTCTATAACAATAAATATATAAAAAATAAAATGTAAGCAAGAGCTTTCGTTGCGTTCCAACGATGCAAACTTCAACACTATGGAGAGGGTTGACTGAAAACCAGTAGTGCTATAGCAACTCGTACACCGCGATTTTCTATTCTTTTGACAAATAAACTCTTTTTACATACTTCAATATATACCTGATAAAGCCTAAAAGTTCTTTTGAACATGTATTTTATTGGTTTCTGTTTTTTTTTATCTAAAAAAACGGTCGAAAATGGGCAGTGACGGTGGTGTTCTCCTTCCTTGACACACTGCGTCATTTTGACCTGAACGAATTTGAAATTAAATGCTGACTTTCCCAAAATAGAAAGTTTTTAATAATGTTTTACAACAATTCAACTTTAGGCTTTCCGAGTTGCTAACGACTTTCCCTGTGGAAAGGTTGTGACGTCTTACCATCCGTTTTAATAAATTTAAACAAATACCTCGACCACGATTCATATACACTTTGTCCACCGCTCGCCTCACGAAGGTAGGGGTACGGTGCTGATGTCATCAGACGACGGAGATTCAGCCCGGACAGTGGCTTATTCTCCTCGAAAAGTTTCATCGGAAATATTTTGTCCATAGTCTACCAGGGAACGGAGAAGAAACTCTGCATTACGCTGGTTTATCTCGAAACACAATTTTTCAAAACGGCACGCCGCATGACACCAAAATTTTTTATTATTTTCACTCCAAATTTTGAGTACACGTTTAAAATAATATTCCAAAGAGAAATACGTACGGGACTTTCTATGAGTTAGTTACATTAGTAATTTACGAAATGATAATCCTTTTTTTCTGTCGAAAATCAAGTTTTTGGTTTAATGCTCCCCAATTACACAAAAATTATTATTTTCACAATCCTCTACGTATTTCTCTAGCTATACTTGTGTAAATTGATAGAAATTTTTTTATTTTCTTCTAAAATAAAATTTGCGTCAGCTATACTGCGTGCCACAAAGCGTCTCAAATTCAACATGCCTCACCAGAATGGCTCCAGCGCCACCTTTTGGCATAATTTTTTAATATAAATTTCATTTCGGTCACTCGAAGATTTGACTAATAACATCGTTGAATATTAATAGTCTCTCATTTGTCCTAAAAAAAATCGCGAAATATCACTCAATTTTGGCCGTTTGCAGTAGTGTAAGCCCTTATGGTAAAACGAGCGTGCGCTCTTGATTTCTATCGATTTTGTTCAAATTTTAACCAGACATTATTGATATTATTATGCAAGTTTGAGTCAAATTTCAGAACAGTTGACTATTTAGATTGGGAGATAATGGATTTTTCAATAGCAACTTTTAATACTGCAGGTTCTGCATTGGCCGAAAGTCAGGTCACATAATTCGGCGTACCATTCTATTGGGTTATTCATTTTGAAAAAAAATTATGATCAGATAGCAAACTAGTTAGGGAACGAGTGAAAAAAGTTTGGATTGTCTTTGCTATTCAGTTTTGCTAAAGACGTTCAGTAACGACAGAATAACTCTCGGTAAAAAATATTTGTCCCCTATGATAAGAAGACATTATGCAACACCGTAGATCAGTATTGTTCAATATGTCAAGAAAAAAGATAATTATCGCGTTCCTAAAGTTGAAAACTTTTAACGTAAAAAGAAATATTTGCGTTATAAACATTAATATTTTATATTGATTATGTTATTGCCCTGTGTCTTTTTATAGAGGACAAATATGTGTTACAAAAAATTACTCTGTCTAAATTTCAATGCCGACCCTGCAGTGTTAAAAGTTGCAATTTCAAAACCCATTATCTCCGAATCTACATAGTCGACTGTTCTGAAATTTCACTGAAACATGCATAATTATACAAACAATGTCTGGTTAAAATTCGAACAAAATCTATAAAAATCAAGAGCGCATGCTTGTTCTACCTTAACACGTTCAACCGTTGGGCATTCAATTCTGTTGGGCTGAAGGTTTGGACCCATCGACTCTGAGTATGAGATGATGGTAGCCGTAACCCCAACGCAAGAAGGCCCTAGCGTCCTCGCCCTTTGTTTTGAAACGTACATACGTAAGCGAAAGGCCTTGCACAGATTGGTGGTGCGATCCATGGCGAGATATTGTTCCTTGAGGTCAGCCTCGCTCGTGCTCTCAGAGACATTGGAGACAGCGGTGATATTCTCTCGACACTGGGACTATATATTGTTGCTGCGACGATTGACGCGGTTTCTTATCCTCGGCAGTACGTACTTGCTGCACTGGATAAATCCGATGGTCCATCTAGATGGTAAATCCGATGCTATTTGAGTTCTGGTTCCTACATGATAGCCCAGGTACTGTACCTACCACGTGTGTGCGTACCGTATCGGTACTAGCATTAGTATGGTGAGGATACGGAACCGGTATATCTTACTATTGCATAGTGTACCGGTACCATACTAGTAACACGTACACTTGCGTGTAGCATGTACTACCGTACAGGTACACCGTAGGGTACTATCTCTTTCATCGGAGATGAAAGTTTTCTTGCATCGGAGCCCTTGGCTGTTTGACACATCACATCGGCGAGCGGGAAAGCCATGCGAGGGAAGATTGTGGCAAATAACAGCGCACGTAAATTGAAGTTATGAGGTTATAGCACGTACGTACCTTGACTTCCGGTGTTTTCTCCTTCGGCTTCTTGCTGTCACTATGTTCCTCGATCTTCTTCGTGAAATCGGCCGCTGCGGTTTTCTCGTCGATTACTTCTTTGTCGGGATTTGTCGTCGGTGGTGTGCCGGCGAGCTGAGGCGACGTCCTCGACCACCGGGCTCGTTTCGTTTTTCACGTCAAAAGAAAAATCACCAAAACGCGACGAAAACAAACTTCACTCTATCACACACTATTACACATCGTTTGAAATATATTTCGAACGAATGTGCGAGGTTATGGCTCAGGTTTCGACCTGTCAAAAATAAATTGTTCCGGAAGGAGGCGAGCGAGGTCGGTAAAAAAGGGCGAAGCGAGCTGCGCGCCGCTAGTGAGAAAACGGATGAACTGAACGCTCGCTCCGGTAACTGATATTTTGAGCTTAGTCGATACATTTTTGCTACATTTATGTAAAAATTTCAAAATGCCTTTTCTCCGCCATTTGTTCATGAAAACAGGTGGAACAAAGCTTAAAATGTGTGCTTTTTTACGGTCCAGAGGATGACGCTCAGAAAATCACCGAAAATGCGATGCAATGGTTAATAATTCACCATTTTTCGCAGGGTAACCACAAACTATAATTTTTTTTTGAAAATTTTGGAGAACGGAGGGCATCATCCTCTCGGAGCAAGTGTCCTGCATGCACACAACAAATTTCATCCCAATCGGTTGTTCCGTTTGGGAGAATTCTTTTTTCAAAATTTCGAAGCGGTCGAAGGCATGTGGCACATCGCCTTAAGCGAAGCCACGAAAGAGGCAATACACTTGCGGCGTTTTATTTAGGAATTGGGTTTCGAGGGGTCCGCGGATATCATAGTGCATTGCGAAAATCAGGGCGCGATTAAGCTTGCGGGAACCCAATGTTTTACAATCGTACGAAACATATAGACATAAGGCGTCATTTCGTCCGCGATGCATTGAAGAGTGGGGAGGTAAAACTCGTATACATCCCTACGAGACACATGGTTGCCGACGTCTTCACGAAAGGCTTGGCAGGACCAAAACACATCCGAACAGCTCGGATTAAGAAACCCGGCAAAAACTGCGTGAGTCCGCCTCGTCTCGAGGGGAAGTGTTGTTAAAGTACGTTTCACTAGCGTTCCGTTCCTTTGTCCTTCCGATACGGGCCCGAACGCGTCGTAGTTTCAGGTGGACAACCGCCCCCCCCCCTTTTTGTTTCTTTTGTGTGCCCGAGCGCGTAGCCGAACGCGCTGAAAGTTAGTCTCGAATGCGCCACTGCGACGAGCGTAATGTCTCCATGAATATTGTAACCAATAAACCTTCTAGTGTGATACGACTTTTCTCTTCTGTATTACCCTGCCCTCGATCACAATAATCGTTGCTATTCGACAACAACATTTAGCATTGTTGCGTACGAGGAAAAACGCTTGAAAAGTTCATCAGGTGTACTGACAATCATGCAAGTGTCCTTTGATTTCGAAATTTTCATTTCGACACTTTCCGGCCACTGGATTTCAGACTTTGACAGCCATGTAGGCCCTCCAAACCACGTAGTGTTTTTAAAAAATTCGGCGGCAAGTTGTCCTCGCGAGAGCGCATCTGCTGGGTTGTTCTTTGTACGTACATGTTTCCATTCGACCTTGTCTTGAAGAGACTGCATTTCAGGGCCACGATTTCTTTCAAATACTTTTAACGTATGTGGGGACTTTTTGACCCAGTGAAGGACGACCGTTGAATCTGTCCAAAAAATAATTTTGTCTATTTGATACTCAAAAGCCCAACGCGCTTCCATATAGAGCCACGTAAGAGTCAGAGCGCCGCAAAGTGCTAATCGAGGAGTATATTCTTCGTTCTCTTTTAAGGGAGCAACGTGCGATTTTGCGCCGGCTAAACGCTCGAAAGTTTCGTTATTTCGATTTGTGGAACGTAAGTATAAACATGCCCCGTATCCGACCTTACTCGCATCACAAAACCGTGTAGCTCAAGTTGGGTCGGATCTTGAATCAGAAGCTGTCGCTCGACGGATAAATGGCGTATGAGACCGATTTGACTAGCGAAGGAGGACCAGCTGGTAAATAAATCCTGTGTGACTGACTCGTCCCAATCGATTTTGGCGCTCCAACATTTTTGCATATTAGATTTTGCAGTTAAAACTACGGGACCCAATAATCCAAGAGGGTCGAAAATTTTCGCAATTTCCGACAGAATATTTCGTTTTGTGATTTTGTTTGATAGATCGAGGGGTTTTGCGGTAAAGACGAAGGTGTCGCGTTTCGAATTCCAAATGACTCCTAACTTTTTAAATATAGTGTTTTGATCCACCGCATTATCTACTCCGAAAATTTTTTCACGGATGTTATCGAGAGCATGTGCATGATTCGAGGCCCATTGGCGTATGATAAATCTACCGCGTTTCAAAATCGCGTTTTAATAATTTGCGTGCGAGGGGAAACCTCGCGGCCTCGTCCTCCGCGAGTTGTTGAATAGTACGGATGGCCAGATACGGTGCGGACGCCACGCCAAAGGTCACGGTGTTTAGGTCGTACGTTCTTATTTTATTCTCGTGATTCCAAAAAATACGCTGGTATTTGCGATCGCGAGAATCGACGAGCACTTGTCGATACATTTTGGCGATATCGGCTGTAAGCACGTATACGTGTGCACGAAATCGAAGTACGTGTTCAAATAACTTATTTTGTATCGTAGGACCGACCATCAAAGTTTTCGCGGACGTGTTATAAACTACCCGTACTTTCGTTGTTGTGCTTGTTTCTTTTATCACGGGGTGGTGTGGCATGTAATAGCCACTTTCGGTCTCGTTGGCGACTAAAGACATATGGCCGAGAGTTACATACTCTTGCATGACTTTGTTGTATTCCGCGAAAAAATTAGGATCCGATTTAAACCGACGTTCTAGACATTAAAAACGGCGTAAGGCAATCGATCGAGAGTTTCCGAGCTCAATGTTTTCCTTTCGAAACGGTAATCGCACTATATATCGTTCATCCGCTCCGCAGGTTGTGTTTTTTAGATAATGTGATTCGCTCAATATCTCTTCAGATTCTTTAAACGTTTTCGAGTTAGGCTCTTCGATTGTCCAAAATTTATTCATTTGCGCGGTTAGTTCGGCAAAATTGCACGAAACAAGAGTTCTTTGACCAATGAAATCAATTTGACCAATGGATAATAACGACATTGTTGCCCCAGATCCAATTAGCATATCCAGTGGACGCGGCACGTGGAATTGTGGATTAGCAAGTCGTAAATCAGCAGGAATATTCACGTATTCTCGCGGAAATACTTCATTGGGAGATAAATCTGCCATCTTTGGAATTATGAGAAAATTTAAAGATTTGTGGAATTCGTTGTGTAAGGATCGGAAATTAATGTTGACACATCCGTTGGATTTTGTCTTAATTTTATCGATCGCGTCGATTGATATCGCGCATTTGCGTACGGGTAATTTCAATAAATGTGCGAATTTCACGGGGACGAAATGAGCTGTCGCGCGTGTATCGAGCAATACGCGAGCTTGAACGAATGCTCCGTCAGGATTTCTTACACGAACAATCGCACTCATTATTAATTGCGATTGAACTGTGTGAGAAATGGTATTTAAAGCCATGCCGGTTAGTCATGCTTGTGTTTTCGAGTTGTCTTGATCCTTTTTATGAGTCCACGATTGAGTCGCGTTCGAATTCGTGTCTCGATGGAAGAGCATATGATGATGATACTTGCAACGCTTTCAATGAGCTGCACCACAACGTCCTTGGCGAGCGCGGAGACAATTCCGGCAAAGCTTTACAATTTTTTCTGCATTCCACGGTTGTTCTATCGACAATTTCTCGAAAACTGGGCATTTAAATAAAGGGTGAGTCTCTTTGCACTGCACGCAAGTTCCCGAGATACCAGTAACCAAAGCGCGAGCACCGATCTCATTTTGTCGATATTTATTGACATTCAAAGTTTCATTTCCGCTTGGTTGTACATTGATGTTCCCTCCCCGGCGCGACTCGTCTTGCTCGAAGGTTCGAAGTCGGAATATTGTTTCGTTAATAAATTGGTAAAATTTGCTTAATTCGGGTAATTCATCGAGGCTCAAGGCCTCCTCCCACTTTCGATCAATGTGTACCGGCAATGCTCTTTCCAATATTCTGACTACGATTCTATCGTCTGGCTCTACCTGAAGCGATTTTAACATGCTCCAATGTTGTCGAACGTCGTCTATTAATTTCGACAAATTTACTGATGTCGCGTTCAGAATAGTCGAAATATTGAGTATCGCGTCGAGATGTTTTGATACGACGACTCATTTTCTGTCGGAAGAGTCGATTAACAGTTTCCACGCATTTTCATAATTTTCCGCGCTCAGATCGTAAATTGACAATTTATTGAGCGCTTTCCCTGCAAGGCATTTTTCAAGTACGTACATTTTATTACGTTGTCGATATCGATGCGTGAATCTACCAATGATTTGAACGTGTTTTTGAACGAAAGCCACTTATCGTGGTTTCCATCGAATTTTGGTATTTCAGCTGCTGGCAGCTTCAGTAATCTTTGCCTTTCGATAAACGTGGAATTTCCGAGAGGCGCGGTGCAATTATTTCTGAGGTTCTTAAGAGGTTCTTAAGTTTACGGATCTGTTCGTTGTCGGGTTCAAGAACGACGAGTTCACCGTGCTGTTCTTCGTACGCGTGAAACAAAACTGTCAACCTCTCCAGGCGAAGTTTAGCATTAACGTAATTAATTTCAGCTTGATCGAGACTGCTGAGTATTGAGTTCAATTGTTCTTCAAGGCTTTTGCCTTTTTGTACAATCAGAGCGATTTTCTTTGCGTCTCGACTCATTTTGAGTTAGGAAAAGAAATTACGAAATTGAAAGAAAATAAATGCGAAACGTGAAACAGCACAACGAGAAAATCTTGAACGTATTAGGTTTTCTCTATTCCGTGAGAATTCGTAGATCGTTTTGATGACACGTTAATCACGTAAATGACGTCTTTTTTTTATAAAAAAAAAGGGTTTTCAAATGGCGATCACTTATCTTTCTTCTTGAGCGTTCCTATCCGTGTTGAGTGCTGCTGGTGGAGACTGAGCGGGTGCGCTGTTCCATGGCTGAAATCTTGGCCAAATCCGTTGCCGATGCGAAGTCGTATTTTCGCACGTATGAGCCTCAATTTTGATGATACGATCGTCAAAGATTGGCTCGCCACTGATATTCAGAACGTCAGTCATTCTTCAAGTATCTCGCAGATTACATCCCACCGCTGAAGAATGGTATAAGCATGCGTCTGGCTAAGCGTTCCAATTGTCCATTAGTTGTTACGCCCACGGAAATTTTCATCATGCTTTGGCGTTTTTTTTTCTTACAAGGAAACGTTGCGGCGTCGATCTCTCCGATTTCGAAGAAATTTGGCATGCTTGCAGAATGGGTAAAAATAAGCGACACGTATTTTTTTTATATCTGCGGCACCCGCTTTTTAAGCGTTAAAACGCACCCTCGAAAATTTGGACGTTTTTCGTTTTTCGTCGATAACGTTTTAACGGTACGAGATATGAAAAAAATTCAAATTGCAACAATGTTTATTTTTTCGTGTACTATACATTCGAGATGAAGACGACGAGGATAGCCTCAAATTTCACATAAATTAAATTTGCATAAATGTAGAGAATGGGAAAGTAGCGGATACGGGTTCTTTCTTTTTGGGTTGTAACATTCCACCCACCCCCACTGTCCCCGTCTGAAACGGCAAACGTTAAAAGTTCTTACCGTACGGCACGGACAAAAATGTATACAAATAACAATGGGTTACAAAGAAAGTACAATCAATCAAAATAATCGATAGAAATTTGCTCGTTTTAGCGGAACGACATTCTTAAAGGGTCAACGCACCCTCAAAAACGTGGATTTTTTCTATAACTTCTCAACGGGCCTAAATAAAAATAACGTTTAAAGGGGAAAAAATGTTGTATTTTTCTACTACTAGACGTCCATGATGATAATGATGAGTACAGCAACAAATGGTGTGTTGTTTATTGCAATAATTCGTGAATAACTGGTGAAAAATCACTCTTTAGTTTTCCGCTAATATGGGTACAGGCAAAGCTCGCAATCACGGATTGACTCCGTGCTTCGGGAAGCACGGGAAACTTACAATTATTTATAACCGATGCTGGACCGTCAATGTGTCTTAGCTGTCCCGGTAAATTCCAATGGTGCGTGCATCGGCGACATTGCTGCACTTCCGAATCGGCCTTTATGTGTTCGGGAATCCAGAATATGTCTACAATATGTCCACGTAGTGATACAAATTTTGCAACGGAACAATTTTTGGAATAAACTGTAATTGATGAGCCGTTAATCAGAGAACACTGCAGTCGTCCGACTGGTACGAAAACATTTTCGATACTGAGCCGATTTGGCCCGGTGTACTCCTATAAATACTTTTTACAGGACGCATTTTTGGCAAATGTGTGTCTAGATTCGAGAGAGAAAATAGACGTTTCATGCAATAAGCGACGGCGATTCAAGTGACCAATTTTGACGGTAGAATAATGGAGGGCCAACAAGTACGCAAGAATGGAGACATTCTGCTATTTACGATAGGCAGCATTATTTGCGGTTCTTCAAATTGTGGCAAAACCAATGTTCTGTTAAGTTTAATAGAAAGTTCAAATGACGTCCGCTTTGAAAACCTATATGTATACTCGAAATCGCCTCAACCTCCGAAATATCGACAATTGGAAAATCTGTTCACGTCGATTAACGAAATTGGCTATTTTAAATTCTCAAATAATAGTGAAGTTATCCCACCGCACGAAGCGCTTCGAACGCCATTTTTTTTTCGACGACGCAGCCTGTGATAAGCAAAATACAGTAAGGGAGTCCTTCGCAATGTCACACACTTGAGCGTTGACTGTTTCTACCTTTGCCAAACATAAAACAAATTCATTAAAAATGTTGTATGAAAATAGACGTGCAAAATTATCATAGGTTTTATATACTGCTCAAGAATCTCATGCGACTGCGTATAGGAACTGAAAAATATGCTCTGTATGAAATTTTTGTAGGTTTGCAATAAAAGAATATGAATATGAAATTCTCCAGTTTTTATAGATCTCTACATAGATTCTCACATATATAATGGATAATTATTGTTATTATAAAAAAGTATGCAATAAAAACTATAAAGATATTACATCAAAATATACACATATGAATTGAACACATTGTCTGAAGAATCACAATCCGAGACCGAAGGTGATAGGAGATTGGGCGTTGCAGGCTTGTTGATGTTTGGCGTCAAACATTTTGATGTCAAGGCAGATGATGAGAAATGCATAGCATTCACTTCACCAGCATCTGACTCGTAACAATTCAAGTGTTGCCCGCTGGACGGTATATTTTCGAATTGATCTCAAAAGTTTGGTGTCGTTTGTCTTATAATTAATTTTTCACCATGCTCGTCACTCTTATGGCTTGATTGCTTTGGGAATGTTAGAACATAATTTAGTAAAATTCCGGTAATGTAACGTAGAATAAAATCGAGTAACATATAGATTACAGTAGTATTGAAGTTTTCATCGCTGGAACGCAACGAAGTTATTTTTTTTTTGTAATGCCCAATATTGTTTGACTCGTGTAGGCAAAACATACCATTAAAATATTTTTGTAGATTTGTTATTGGAATACATAACCTCAAACTGCAAAGGAAGAGTTTAGATATTAATAAAAGTAAATAAATGAAAAAGTCACAAGAGATTTTCGATACATTCCAACAATTGAGAACTTTGTTGTTTAATCCAAGAGTTGGACTAAATCCAAGTTTGGACTCCTTATTTGAGTCAGACGAGCCACCATATTCAATCTCATAGTCTATTAGCGATACATCTTTGAATTCTTCGATAAATCCGACGACTCTTTTCGCATCTGCAAGTGTTGCTTCTACGTTGTCCGTAAGTTTATTTATCTGGCACGGTGGCGCAATCGACATGCTCATCAGTTTGGTGTTATTCAGCGATGACTCTGCCGACTTTAAGGTCTCAATGGTTTCTCTTGCGGCCAGAATGTTGGCCATTTTTTGCCGGCCATGAATCGTAAAATAGGTTTTATTGAAAACGAATTCCAACGCTTGGAAGGAACAGCGCATAAATTAATACTCATCTAAAAAAATCTACGTGTGCTTATCAGTACACCCGTGCAGAAATTTCTTCGGGCTACCCCGATCCTACCACATCGCTTTAACTTGTGAAACTTGGCATATAGTTTTATTGATCTGTTTACTACATACAAAAATTTTTTAAACAATTTCATCAAAAAATCCGCCTCCCACCCCCCTCGACGCGCGATGGTCCTTTTTTGATGGTGTGCACGATTTCTCAAAAACTATTCAACCGATTGCCTTCAAATTTGGACAGAATGCTCAGCTGACATCCTTTTATCGTTTGATGAAGCAAAAAAGTGCCCATGGTTCGGGCCTTGTCGATTTTACGACTGGATCGATTTGGATATTTTGTTTCTCAACCACCGGAGTTTCCGTGCTATCGTTTCGAGTCACCATGTAGGCTCATTTTTATGATTTAATAAATCTCACAGTGAAGCAAATACATGAACGCTTTTTGGAGAGAAACTACGCGTGGTCTTTCTACATAATTAGACGATAGTCCGACTCAACCGTGGATCTCAAAAACCGTGATTCATCGCACTGAGTATCGTCCACAAATTATCGTCATATTATTTAAAAGTATTTGGACTACAATAGCGTGCATAAGAATAATTCTGTTAGGAAAATGTTATATAAATATAATTGAATATATACGTAAAAAAAAATGATCGTTACGATTAAATAATCACGAGTGACCTGACCCCTGCGGATATTCTTCTCAAATTCCTTTGCTTTCAACGCACTTGGCAATAGGTTTGATTAATCAGACTTCCGCGATCTACAACATCTTTCCATTTCCTTTCAATTCAAAAGGGAACCACTGACCACGAGTAAATTTTTAACGTCGTCACCTGTAGTGCGTTTTCCCCTTGCACGTTCTGTCCTTTCTTTCGGCTGGCGTATGTCATTCGATCCCGCTCTCAATTTTGTTGAGGGGCCATACTCTTGATGACAGACGCCGGTCGTATCAACTCAGGCATACGCCAGCTGGCGACTGTACGCCAGCCAAACAGAGAGTTTTCAGCAAAGGTTTCTTTACCAAAATTACCGACAAGGATCGTATTGTCTAGCGATGATTTCATCTGCTTCGACATATCGCCTTCCCGGCGGTAATCCATTAACGACCAATGAAGCGTGATGGTCTGTCCCCAAATTGGTCTCTATTCCTACTATTTGTCGGGAAATTTGTAAAATGTTGCGAATTCGAAGGTCGATCCGAATCCCAAAAATCGCGGGGCATTACACTGAATTTAAAAAGAATCGACCGAGAAATGGACGAGAAGCAGTGAACGGTGAGAGCGAACAAAATACATGACGAAAAAAGACTGAATGAGTTAAATTTTATATGGACAAATAGAAAAAGTCATAATTTTATTTATGTTAGCAGGTCCGCGAGCCGTATTTCGTATTTGCGTAATTTCAAAATTGATTGGATAAAATTGAGGGTAAATAAAAATAGGGAAATAATGTTTTAGACAAACGAGCCATGAAATGTATTTGTGAATTGCATTTATTATAGTGTTGTGAAAAATGATTGGTCCGCGAGCCGAAAATCGTATATGAAATGTATTTGTGAAAATTTGGTCAGCGAGCCGAAAATCGCAGTTATTGATTTATTGTAAAATGTTCTGTCAGCGGGCTGAAAATCGCACTTGTAAATTTATTGTAAAAATATTCGGGTCAGCGGGCTGAAAATCGCAATTATTCATTTGTGTGTTGAACGAAAGACATGGCAAGCATGCAATCAAAATTTCTATCAGGTCGATTTATATCTTAATTTATACGAGAATTGGACGACATTATAAACGACATAAAATAAAGTTAATTTGGCCTGGTAAAAATAATGTAATTTGAATAAATTTTTAGAAACCAAAAACCATCACATTACAAACAACTTCGTATTATGGCTCTCGTTAAGCTCTCCAGGTGTTCTTTATGTCTTTCGAATATATTTTAGTATTAATGAATACTCACTCTTAAATTCTTGTGATATCGAAGTTGATGTCATTACTTCTAATGTACGTAATTACAATTTCTCTTTCATAAATAGGCTTGGTAAGCTAGAACATCATTTTGCGATTATGCACAAAGTGTTATCGATTCATTTTTCATCAGCCGCGGTCATAATGTCGACTGATACCACAAGGTTTACATGACACTATATTATGCGCCTCTATAAAGCATAAGCCTTAAACCGCTTTGGTCATTACATCTCGTAGGCTAGCCGGCTGATAGGTATATACGGCGTCTACACTAGAACGGGATCGGAAGGGTCGCGGTACTACCGTGTCTGTCGAACGATGTTAACGCCGCGGGAAAGGTATAAGCCATTGCCTCGTCGGATAAACACATCCCCTGGAAGACCAATCAGTCCCCATTCCAAAATCGTATCGTGAAGCCTCATTCATGGTACTCCACACCGGAATTCCATCAGTGAAACGGTGAATATTCAAAGGACTCTAGGGGAGTTACATGCAGTTCTACCGCCCTATATACAAACGTAGCACAAGCGTTCTATATCGAAGCAAACTAATATAGTGGATATAGATAGAGAACGACGGTAGAATCCGCCACTCCAACTCGGTCGGGAGTGAGTTTTCTATCAACGACTATTCGAATATTGAACTTTCCTTGAGCACGCGAATATGGACAGTGTAGAGTGTACTTTAAGATTGTGTATTCGAATTGGAAATGTGAATCATATTCACTAACAAATTCACTAACAAACTCACGCAATTTTCCAATATTTGGGTCTTCTTCACCCACGTGTACATTACGGAACCTTTTTCAAATTACGTAAAACGGTAATTATTAAAAACCAATGCCAACGATTTACATGTTGTTGCAATTATCATGAATCGTCAAAACGATTGTACCTGCTTATTAGCCATTAAAAAATAGGTCAGACCAACCAGTAAGTAAATATTATACACGGGTAAAGAAATGAGATTGTTCGAGAAAGTAAGAGAGTTGAGAGGAGGACCATAGGAGCATGCAATAGACAAGCTCAACCTCGTCGTTTTTTTCGGAGCGGGTTGGGTTACAACACAGGCCAACGTCCGAGACAATAAAGACACAACATTTGCTCGTAATATGGAGTAAATGAATAAAGAACATATGAACTTCGACTATACTAATGATACTATAGTTTAGGAGCATAGGCACGAGCTGGACACATTCGTCGTTCCATTGAAGTTGTACATTAGCATTCTTGCATGTTGCAGGTGAGCCCTAGGCAGATCACCCACCAACGGATATAGATCCGAGTTATAATTTCACGCCCATTAAGGGGGAAATCCCCTTAGACGCCCGAAAATGAGTCATTTTTCATGATTTTTTTAAAGGTCACAAAATAATAGCATCAATTAAAAATGGTGCCATTATCTTATTACAACTTTCAAGTGTTCAAAAAATGTTTTTTTTTCTTTTTTAAACAAAACAAAATGTCGGCGTTATAAGGTACTCTTTTGGGCGTCTTTTAAAAAAATGCTCATGTTATAGTTTAAAAGTTATTCATCAATCTGGCTGAAATATTGGGAGATTTCTCACTATAACATTATTGGGAGAATATAACTAGTTTTAAGGTTATCGCGTAAATAAATTACCTTTTTGTCAATAACTTGTTGAGCTATAATATGAGATGTCTTCATAAAAGAAAAAACATTTTTTAAACACAAGAAAGTTGTAGTACGATGTCAAAATTTTAAAATTATGTGATAATTTTATTATCTTAAAAAAATCATGAAAAATCACTCATTTCCGGGCGTCTAAAGGGATTTCCCCCCTTAAGCATATGAATGAGCGTACACATTATTATGATTCTATTTAGGTAACAGAAGATTCAGCTTGTCAAACTTTTCTCGGTCTGCATTCTGGCTCAATAGCCATGTTCCGCGTCTGCTGATTCTTCTCATTGTATAACCTGCCACGTGAAAAGCTGCTTCTACTGCTGGTTTTCCGTTTTTCCTCTCCATTATTTATTTTTTTTCTTACGGCCATCGAGCCGTAAACAGTTTGCGATTTTGTGTCCGAAACAGTTGCGATTCTGGGTACGAGGGATACCCAGGCAACGGCAACCGCCTTTGTACAGTTTACTTTTAATATTATTTTTTTCTCTCTCATAACGCAACGTTCGAGAGCATCGCTGTCTTTATTTTGCTCATAATTGTGTAGCGTCTTACAATTAGTGTCCTTATTATAATTCTAAGTTTCGACGTCTGGCGATATCACGAGTAGTGACAATTTGGGGATGGCCACCTATTTTTAAATCCATTTAGGCGGCCATTTTGAATCGGTTGAGGTGCGCTTTGAGAATAGTTTTTCGGGAACTTTCCGAAAAAAAATATACGGCTCATGTGAAAAAAATAAATTTCATGGAAAACAAGAAAAAAGATTTGAAAAGAAATAAAAATGGCATTCCGCGCCGACCGAAGCGAAGTCGATTCGATTTTGAACACGGAAGATCCGAATAAAAGTCGTTCGAAAAATGTTATCACTGAGAAAAACAATATCAAAATTTCGAAATCGAACGATAGTTCAAACGTTGAGTTTGACTTCCGTAGTATCTCGGGAAC